>RJWM01015904.1:0-46631 GCA_004363535.1 Dasyprocta punctata | reverse complement strand
CACTATGTAGCTCAGGCCGAGCCGGGCATGGTGGCGCATGCCTTTAATCCTTGCCATAATTGTTTTAAGAGGATATAAATAATTCAATGAGGCTGAAAGTTTTACTGTTGAGGAAGGAACTTGAGGCTTGAGTTGATTATTTGTCCAGCCATTGACTTCAAATGTTTTGTTTCCCGACCCTGACTGTAAGGGAACAGAATATTGTCTTTGTGCTGTCACTCAGAGCCTGGTGCTCAGAAGGAATACATACTTGGTTACTGTCTTAAAATTCTTAATAATTTTGGCAAAAGAGGCCCGTGTTTTTATTTTGCACTGGGCGTTGAAACTCATTTAGAGTTGCTTGACTTTATCTTTCATGTACGAACATTGGAAAGAGGATATTTGACTTCACTGAGCTTATACAAGCTGAAGGAACTCTTCTTGTTACTGAGTGAATGCTCTTATATGGGGTAAAATTCGATTTGAAACTTGCTTCACTTAGACTCAGTGTAGTTGTGGGGGAATAACTAAGCCCCTCCTCCTTCACTGATTGCCGTTGTTTATGAAAAAGTCATATAAGGCCACTTGACTTAGGTCAATCTACATCTTTTTCACAGAGATTTTAAGGGCTACATAGTTCATTGCAGCATAGAGAAATCAAACTGCTGGCAAAGAACTTTCTAATTTTGGTGCAGAAATTTGTAAAAGAGGGCTAAAATATAGGTAACTACATATGCCATCAGGAAACTAGAATCAGACAACAAAAAGTTAATTATTGCTTTACTTATTTTGCTAGAAGCTATAATTTGTCATGTTTTCCCTCTACTTCAGTGCTGTAGTATCTTTGTATACAGTTTAACTTGATACAATAGTTTGGATTGTGTTTTTAAATACTGACCATGATGTTTGAAAGAATCAGTTCATGGATTAGGCAGTATGCCTATAATTTAGCCGTAGAGTGAGATTTGATTTAAAACCTTGTGCATAGAGGCTGATTATTGTCCAGTAACATTGTTTGAGTAATGATCTGACAGGTATCCTGGGAGAAGGGCATTACTTTAAAATTTTTTTAAGTTTTAAGTAAGCCAGATTTTCTCCCCTCTGTTGTAACTGTGCTTTTTCTTCTGATTTGCAGCTAGAATGTGGAAATGTTTTCCAAATGAATGAAAACTCAGTTTGCAATGAGATGGCAAAGCCTCTTTCCTGAAGAAGTGTAGCCTGGGGACTCATAGAGGCTGCTTCAGGCTAGACTGGAAGAAAACAGATTATGCTTGCTGGGCTTTCAGCAATATTCCATTGACTTAAAGCTTTTAATCTTATTGTGAACATGGATCATTCCTTTCTACAAAATCTCTAGGGATTGTTCTACCTGCTGGTCTGGTGGTTGATACCTTCTGAAGTATATCTTGCTTTTTTTGTTTTTATTAATTTTTTACCCTAGTGTAGTAAAGAGCAAAGGAGGATTAATGATATATCCTTGCTGTTTCACAGATCTGTGGGAACTAAAACAAAATTAGATTATTTATTGACAAGTGAACAGCTCAAAACTACCCCGTGTCTGTCTTAAAGGGCAGCAGAATGTCTTTGTAAAAGTGACAACAGTGATTTGATTGAGGTGATTTGACTGAGGGCCTTTTGCAGGTCTGACTAGCACTGTGGAATGAGCAGTATGAGCCACAGTCCTCTTCCTACTTTCTAAGAATTTAGCAGCCATTACCACCACTCTTCTGAGAGACTGAGACTAAACACAAAGGACATCCAACAAGCACGACTCATTTTGAACAAATATACTGTATACTTTTGCCTTATTGTATGGGAAATTTCACATTTGAATGGATTAAGTAAAACAAACAATGAGCCAGTAGACAAACAAAACTTGTAAATCAACTCAACTTTCTGAAGTTCTTTTACTTTTGGCTAGAGTTACTGTATCTAGTTGCTGATATGGCCAATCAATCAGAATAAAGCAACACTTAAGTTTTATAGCTATGGCTATTTTTTCTTGTTAATCAGCTTCTGTGAATATTAAATGACAACATTTGAACCTTGTGTTCCTATGTTAATTTTAGAAGTAATCAGTACTGAGATTTTTTTCCCCAGCGTGTGTCCACTGAAAGGCTATAAAGTTTATTCAACTTCACTCACAAGGGAAAGAGAAAAACAGTGCTTCATTTTAGATAAGAGCCATGTATTATCATAAGAAGAATGTCAAATATCGAAGTCGAATTTTTAATAACAATAGTAAATATGGTGGTAAGCCAATGTTGAGCATATAATTTAATGCTTATAATTATATATCCAAAAACCTCCTGTGAACTAGGCTTATACTTGTTGTTCAAGCATACTCAAATGCTTGGTGGTTTCCACATATTTCACCAGAACAATATTTTTATTCCAATGCTCTATGGTGTCAGGTCAAAAGACTTTCTTCAGCATGCATTTTATTTAAGGGAAACCTTAATAAATAGATTTTATGAGAATGTCACAAGGCCAGATGTATTTACAACTCTGAACTGTGACCAAATAAAGAGTTTGCAACAATCACATAAATGGAAAAACATGATTATACAATCTTCATGGCTTCCATAAAAGTATTTCCACTGCCCCCAATATAGTATATTTTATGGGTTTTTTAAACCTGAAAAACTATATAAGAATGTTAAGGGAAAAATATGGTAACGAATGTTCTTAACTGGTTATTTATATGTTGGGAATTTAAGACATAAAATAAAGGCAAGAGAGGACATACAATATAGTTTTTATTCTAAAAAGTTTTTATTTTGAAATGCTTTCAAACTTACAGAAAAATTACAAAGACTGTAGAAAGAAATTCTGCTTCATCTGAAGTTCCTAATTAATAATATTTTATCACATCCAGCATTTCTTTATCCATTCATCTATCCATCTCCTATCATCTGTTTTCTATTTTTACCATCTGTCATCTATTTTTATTTCTATTTGAGGGTATGCTTCAGATGTGATGCTTTGTTACTACTAAATACTTCACAATGTATGTTTCCTACTCATCCTTAATAGTCTATACATTCCTCAAAATCAGCAAATGAACATATATAAGAAATCACTGTATAACTCACAAATCAAATTCAAATTTCTGTGGTTATTATAATAATGTCTTCTACACTAATAGACAAACAGGAGGAAAAAATTATAAAGTAGGCAAAATAAAAATAGCATCATCTCCACCCACTGAACTCCTTTAGTCTCTTTCCTTTTTGGTCCAAGAGTTAGGCTAAGATAAAAAATTTCATTTAATAGTCTTGTGTGTTTATTTGCTTCTATCAGGAGCAGCTTCAGTTTTACTTGAGTATATATTTTAGAAGTTTACAAGCAAATTATCTTGTAGAATGTCTATCAGTTTGTCTGATGTTTTCTTGTGCTTTGGTACAAAAAATATGTTTTAGGCAGGAATATTATAAAAATAATGTTTTCTTCATCATTATCAAATTAGGAAACACATAACTTCAGTTTGTGACATTATTGAACATGTTAATTTAATATCAACCTGGTGTTCTACTCTATAGTTAACTTATTAGTATTTTATACTTAATAACTAATTAACTTGCATTTTATGGGAAATAGTTTTAGCCTAACTATTCTTCTTTTTATTAAATCTTCACCCACTAATTTAAGCATCTTCTGCTGATTTTTATTAGAAACAACTATTATGATGTGCTTGTTGTGATAATTAGCCATCTATTCCTCTAAGCAAACACCACTGAACTTATAAGGAGAAAAAGGTTGTTTTGGCTCATGACTTCAAAGGTTTTAGTCCATGGTTGATTGACTCTGTTGCTTTTGAGCCTGTAGCGAGACCACACAGCATGGTGAAGAGCAAGCAAGAGAGCAAAGTGCTTACCTAATGGAGACTGTGAACAAAAATAGAGAAGACTATGTCAGCATCCCACAATCTCCATCAGCAGCATGATCATACCTCTTCAAGGTTTCTGCCACCTTTCAGTAGTACCAAGCTGGGGATCAAACTTTAACATTTGACCTTTTAGGCACATTAAAGATTCAAACTATAGCAGTGGGCCAAATGGTGATTTTCTAATTCTTTCATTTCTTCTATAATTATTACCTAAAATTTGGTGGAAAGTGTCTCCTCTCCATCTCCCCTTCCTGTTTCTCTCTAGAAACTTGTCTCTTAGTTCTACTTTGCACTGTGATTTAAAACAAATTTTCAGATCACTTTCTTTTTTAATACATATTTGTATTAGATAATGTTTACAATCCTTGTGGTGAGTTGGTGCATGTACAGAACACATCTTAATTCCTTGTTTTTTGGTCCCCTTTCCCTTCTCTCCTCCATTCATCTCTTGATCTGCTTCTCTATTTTTATACATGTTTTTGTGGTTCCTAATGTTCACATTACTTGTGTGGAGTTACTTGTATTGTAATGTTCACATTACTTGTACCTGTACATAATACATCTTTTGTCAGGTCATTGCTGGTTGTTAGTATTTCCTTTCTGTCACGAAAAGCTGTTCATTTCATCTTATAGTTTATTTTATCCATTGAATCAGTCATTTCTTCAAGGATCCCCTTTTTCTTTTAATGGAAGTTGCTATTTAGAAACCAGTATCTGGATGCTAGAAGTACACATTGTTTGCCTTCTCTTCTCAGTAAACATAGCTAGGAAATGTGGGTAGCATGCATAAATATTAACACCCATCTATATTATTTCTCTAAATTACAATCCATATCGAAAACCATGGATTCACATTGGTTCCTCCAATTCTAGGTCAACAACATAGAGATTTTTCTGTTTTTTTTTCTTTAAATCTACTTACATGTTTCTTCTCTGACAGTGAGATACCAGTTGCCTTTTATCTTCAATGTATTAATTATTAATTTCCTTAAATTTGCTTATTTCACAGTATACTGACTCAAGGGCTTCTTCAAGCTACCTGTGCCAACTGAATTCTCTTTCCATCTTGCTAAATGTGCAGTAAGTTAAGGCATTTCCTTTAGTTAATTTTTTAAATGTGTGATTTAAAATTAGTCTTACACTTGGGTTATTAAATAAGACTTACTGTAGGTATATTGTTTCGTGCAACCAATTTTCCAAAGAAATCGAACTCTCAGAAGAGATAATTAGGAGAACTGTCTTAACTTAACTGAAGTATCTTAATCTTTATTGATTTAAAAGAACCTTTAAAATCAAACCATTAATCTTCATTGATTTAAAAGAACCTTTCAAATCAAACCATAAGCTGTTCTGGAGACCTATGATTCAATGGCAGTAACTGTTATTGTATGATATGGTAGAATGAGGGTTCAGTGGGGCTGAGTGGATGAAATATTTACTTCTTTCCTCATGCTGTTAGAATAAACTAACAGTTTAATTTATTCACTCATCAAGGTTTGGGTTTGAAGAAATTGCTTGTTTAGTGGCAGAAAGCATGGCACCACTCTTTCTTTCATCCTTGTTTTTTTCCCTTCAATATTAGAGGAAAAGAATGATCTAATCTTCATTTTATGGCTTGCTCTGAATATGCCATTTTTCTCTTTCTTTTTAACTAAGAGTGAAGTAGGTGATGTTTGAATGAATACATAACAATGATGTAATAACTGTATAAAGTTGAAAATGCAATGAAGTGATGTGATTCTTGACTCAGAAACTATGGAGTCCTTTGTTTGAAAACTAAACAAATTTCTTTATCAAATACATAAATTTTCATATAAATCCTTGACCTACATTATTTGACAATAAATAAGTTTGAAATAAAATTAGTCGGTTTTAATAAAATGAAACATTAAGGTTTGAATTTGAGATCTTTGTTTTTGTTCTAGTTCAACCCATGCTGTGAAAAGGATACCATAACCATGCTTTTCTCAATTCCTAACTACACATAAAATGAAAATAATAGGCATTGATTTTAATGTAGCATGTATATTTAACAAATTGTTTTCACAAATATCAAGTAATACTATGGTGACAAAATCTTATTACAAACAAATTTATGACTATGTGCATAAAGAAGGGCAATAGCAATATGGATACTTCTAAACAGCTATTAGTTGAACTCCTAGGGTACATTTATATGTTGAGAGAGCTGGAGAATTCTGAGGGAGTATGAACTCATGGATCCAACTCCTGAGTGATGGGAAGGGATGAGAAGCACTTGAAGTCTCTTATTAGTCAGCCTGAATCACCAGTCTCAGTGTAATCAAAAGACTAGAAGACCTACTTCATCATTTCTAGCCAGGCAGAAGGCTAAGTAAGAGAGCATTTGTACCTTCCTCCAGGGTTTCTTGAGACGCCTTCATTTTAAACTTTGGGATGCTTTGATTTATGTTGAATGTACTTGATTTACCTTATAAATATGCTTGCTTTGACTAAATCCTGAGCAAAAACCCAATGATGGTTAGGTGTGATTGTTAATCATTGTTATGGCTTATGTTTAGATGTCTTCCTAAAGGCTCATGTGGTCATAGGTGGGGCTTTTTTAGAAGTGGTTGGGTCTAGAGTGTGTGATGCTGGGATTGATTTATGGTATAATGGTAGGATTAAGGGCACTAGGATTAGGCATGTGAGTGATATTTATTTTAAGGAGTCCAGATAAGATATAAGAGATTAAAGAACCTTTTGTTTGCTTTTGCTTTGTTATCTTTTTCCAGCTATAAACTATTTTTCTTTTGCAATTCCTGTCTGCTCTGCCACCTTGCTTGGATCCAGCTGATTATGGACTAAAACCTCCATAAACTGTGCACTAAATAAACCTTTTTTTTTAAAACTTTAAGTATCAAGTATTTTGTCTTAGCAGTGTGAAAAGTAACTAAGACAAAATTTGGTATCAAGAGTGAGGTTGTTGCTGTGACTGTATCTGACCACATAGTTTAAGAGCCTTTAGAGCTGGCTTATAGAAACAGAAAGAATTAGATAAGGTTTAGAAATGCCACCTAAAAAAACTAGAGGCTGTACTTGATGGGAGAATCTAATGAGAGCTCAAAAGACCAGAATGCTGATAAAAATTCTGCTGGTAAAGACCAGGTTGAGGAGATTTTCACTGAAAAAGAGTCTACATTGGCTATTAGACTTCAGATGATGTGAGATATGCCTTGATAGACAGTTTGCCTACATTTTGTTTATGTCCAGAGACTTTGACTATGCCTGAGTTAAGGGCAATGAACTAATTAATCTGCAAAAAATTTCAAGGCAGTCTAATGTTGAGGCACTGGCATGGCTATGTTGGGGGCTTTTAGCCAGCTATATGTAAAAAATCAAGATCAAGCAACCCAGCAAAATAATTTTAAAAAGTTTGAGTTTGGCCAGAAAGGATGCTCCAATAAAGCTGTAGACTACAACAATAAATCAGAGGAGATCTTAATCGCCGAAAAGCAAAAAGAAAATAAAAATGATGGCCTGAGGGCATCATAAAAACAATAAAACTTCACCCTTTACAACCTCAAAATTGCAAAAGACTTTTTTTAAAGCTCCAGAGCCCATATTCCAAAATGGCAGTGGCCTAGGGATGTTGTTCCTCAAAATTCAGTTCATAGGCTCTAGATTCCTGTAGCCAAGAGAGAAGAAATCCTGGCTACTGTTCCAACTGGCTGCAGACCTTGTCATAGTTCATGTGGTACTGGTTTTAGGTGCATACAGAATGCATGAGTTGTGGGGTCAAAAAGGCATCCATCCAGATTTTTAAAAATGTTCTGAGAGGTCAGACAGTGTGTCCCAGAGAGGCCAGTGAGTAAAGCTGTGAGTGTAAAAGTGAAAGTACAGGAGGACCCCATAATATTAAAAAAGTCAAGAATGTAGATCATCCAAGGAAGGCTGCAAAGAGTGAGCAAAACCAGCCAAAGAAAAAAGCCATGAGGGGTACAACTACTAGAAGTGCTGTAGTGGCAGAACCACTCAAGCCCTTTAGAGCTCACGGCTTGCTGCAATTACTGAGTAGTGAGACTCTGTGATCTAATTTTTGCTCTGCTAGATTTTGCCCTTACTTTGTTCCCATTCTTTGGTATCCCTGTTTGTAACTTTTGAAATAGAAATGTATACTTTGTGCCATTAAATGTTACAAGTGTTCAGTTTTCTTTTCATTTGAACAAGGACTTGCAGCTAAGAATTTGCCTTAAGTCTCATAGGATATTTTAGACGTAGGCTTTTCAGCAAGGTTCAAACTGTTAAGACTTTGGCAACTCTTAGGGATGGGTTAAATTGCTTTGTGTAAAGAAATATGCGTAAGTCTTTAAGGGACCAGGGGGAGAATATTATGGCTTGTGTTTAAATATCCTCCCAAAGCCTCATGCAGACATTGGTGGAGCTTTTTCAAAAGTAGCTGGGTCTACAGCATGTGAAACTGGAACTGATTCATTGGCGCAATACTAGGATCAAGGGCACTAGGATTAAGGGTGTGAGTGATAGCCACCATAAGTAGCCTGGATAAAAGAAATTAAAAGAGCCACGGTCATCCCTTGCTTGCTTTTGTTTTGCTACCTTCTACCTGACATAAACTGTTTCTGCTCTGCAGTGCCTGTCTGCTATGCCACCAGTCCTTGAAGCCAAAATCTCTATAAACTGTCAGCTAAATAAACATTTCCTCCTTTAATTTTGGGTGTTGGGTATTTTGTCTCAACAACAAGAAAAATAACTAAGACAATCATGATACATAAACTTGAACAGAAATGCTTAGCTGATTAGTAAAGCACAGTTCTGGGTGTGTCTGTAGGATGTTTCCAGATATGCTTGGCACGTAGGTCAGCAAACTAAGGAAGGAAGACCCATCATGGTTGTGGGCAGCACAAACCAATAGAATGTATATAAGATTTTACTAAATACTTTTATCCTTGGTATGAAAATGTTAAATTATTTTAGGAATTCTGAAATTATTTAGGAATTTTTCTGAGTGTCCAACAATAAAATAAAATAAAATAAAATAAAATAAAATAAAATAAAATAAAATTGGGTGCGAGCAAGTATTTCCAGCTCTGTGACCTTAATACTTTTCGTATCAGTTTCTTATTGCTTATTATGAAATATTTGTCTTTTCTGGTCACTGTACTCTTCTGTGATCTGAACTTTCTGTGATTCTGGTCTTTGAAACCCAAAGAACTCTAACAGACCTTGGGGTTTCAGATGAGACTCCTCGGAATGTGACTTGGGGAAAGGAGTGAGACTGAATACCAGAAGGGAAGTATATTATACATGAAAGACCTGGATTTGTGGCTATTTTGCTGGTCAGTAAGGGTAGAACGTATTACATGTTTGGAATTTTCTTTACTCAAACCAAAATATAAAGTCTTACAAATGCAATCATGATTGGGAAATTTATATTCTGATGATGAGAGATCTGATAAGTATAATACATATGTACAATTCCAAAGGAAATGTTAAAGGAAAAAGTTACTAGAGGTCAAGTCACCTTCCCCATATAGGAAGTGGGTGGGATTGCAACTGTACAGAAAAAATAATCACATTCCTACATTCAGGGTGTATAAAGTATAATGTAGAAGGGAAGCTTTCATTTTACTCCTAACAAGGTTGTGGAGGTACCGGGTGAAGCTCATGCTTGATCATAGCTAATTTAGATATCAACTTCTTTAAGAATCTGGTGGAAAATACCTTCAAGGTACTCCTTTGTAACAAGAATTTAGGATATTTTTTGGAAGAACCTATCTGCTATGGTTGAGATACAAACATCTTTCAAAAGGCTCCTGGTATTGAAGGCAGAGTTACCAGTTGCATGGGCTCTTTCTCTGTGTCTGTTTTTGCTTCCTGGCCACCATGAGGTAACTGCCACAATGCTCTATTTCATCTCAGGCCCACAGGAATGGAACCATCTGACCATGGACTGAAACCTTTGAAACTGTGAGTCAAAATAAACTTTTTTCCTTTAGGTTGCTTTCCTCAGGTACTTTGTCACAGAGATGGAAAGCTGACCAGCACACTATCCTATGTGAAGAAGTGATCCAGATAAGCTAACCCAGGCCTAGTCTCAGTCCTTAGAGGTGTAAAGTTCTGTTTGTCTTGGTGACTGCTTCAGATATGTACTACTGAATGCAGATTAAAAATGGGAAGAGCTAGTCTTATAAAAACTGTTTATGATATAAATGTTAAAATGCAGAATTTAGTGGGTTGCATAAGATATGATGTTATAGTAAATGTAGACATACACATTCTCCCTAAGTTAGCTTCTAATACATCGTGACTTCTGCGTGAGACAGCAGTGGCAGAGATACTGCAGCAGAGAGGAGGTGAGGAATAATGCTGAGGTGGCTGTGAGAGTGGGAAGTTTGCAGGAAGGAGTGTCAATACAGATGACCGGCAAGCAAAGCTTCAATGCTCAGAGAATATTAACTGGTCCAAGGACATCCGATGCAGAATACCACAGATACAAGGATCAACAGAGACATTCAACTGCAGAAACCCCCAGAAATTATGAAAAGGAAAATATAGATAAAAACTCTGCAAATATATTGATAATAACTAGAGTTAAGAGAAGAATAACGTTATTTAGCAATAATAAAAACATTATATATTGAGATTCTAGAGTGCATCAATAGGAAAGAAGGATGGTGGGATTAAGAGGAAGACAGATTGTTGATCTTGGCACTAAAATGTTATGACACAAATGTTATAGATAATAAATAAATATTATATTTTAAGAAAAAGCATTGCATTGAAGTAACAGAAAAGGCAATAGTTGACAAGAGATTCCTAGCATTAGCCACTCTGTTAGAAGCCTGAAATATGTTTTTTCATGTAACCCTTTTATCAAACTATTTGCCATCAGCACAGCTACTAAATGTCAAACTGGGTTTGAACCCTAGTTGCTATGACCCCAGAGCCAATGTTTCTCTCCTCCTCCCTTAAAGAAAAAATGTGGACTTATGCTGAAGTTTCAGTCAAAGGCTAAAGATAAAAGTGATCTAACAGCAGGCATTTTAGTTCAAAAACTGAGCAGCACAATCATGTGGCTGAAAGGGGAAATGATCGTGGTTAGGATGTTCTTATTTCTGACTTCAGAAGGACTTTTGAGGTTTGTCTAAACATTCTTTTGGCAGCTGTTTTCTTTGACATAGGGAAGGAAGGTGAACTCAGCAGCAAGATGAAAGTAAGAGTTTTAACCAAATATACTTAAAAAATCAATTTTATTGGTACATTTTAGATGTACATAATGATAACACTCATTATATGAAATTTGTACCTGTATATGAATATCTTAATTCTTCTGTTTTCCCATACCCCTCCACTCTTCAACTCCTTTTTCCCTTTTTATTTGCAAGAGTTTGTTTCCATTTTTTACTTCTATTCTCACTTCTTTTCTTTTCCCTTCCTTCCTTTCCCCCTTCCCTCTCCCTAGTTCTTCTTCTTATTTGAATTTTTCTTCCTAATTCACAATATCTATTATAAATTTTGGCCCTTATTTATGCTTTTGGTTTCTCACACCAGAGAAACAACACAATATTTAAACACATGTGTCTGATTTATTTCACTTAAGAATATAGTCTAAAGGTGCATCCATTTACCTAGAAATGTCTCAAGTTGATCCTTCTTTATGGTAGACTAGTGCTCTTTTGTATAAAAAAAATCACGTCTTGTTTATCCATTCAATGGTTGCTGGGAATTCATGCTGTTTCCACGCTTTAGCTCTTGCAAACTCGGCTACCTCAAATATGCTCATGCATGTATCACTGTGGTCTGATGCTTTTTATTCTTTTGGAAAGATGACAGAAAGATGAATAGCTGTGTCAAATGGATCCTCTAGTTTTGGTTTTTGAGGAATCTCCACACTTATTTCCACAGTGATTGCACCAGTCTACTTTCACAAACAGTGGAGGAGAATTCTCTTTTCCCCACAGTCCTGCCAGTGTTTGCTATTGGTTGATTTCTTGATGATAGTCATTCTTTCTGGAGTGAGATGATATCTTGGTATTGTTTTAATTTGAATCTCTCAAATGATCAGTGATATTGAACATTTTGTCATATATTTATTTGCCATTTGTACATCTTCATCTGAGAAATGTCTATTCATTTCAGGCACCCATTTTTGGATTGAGTCTTTAAATTGGGGGTTCTGATTTTTTTGAGTTCTTTGTGTATTCTTGATAATCGCTCTGAGGAAAAGCTGGCAAAAATTTTTCCCACTCTGTATGTTGTCTCTTCACTCTGTTTGTGTTTTTTTTGCTATGCAAAAGCTTCTTAATAAGATGAGATCCCAGTTATTGATTCCTTGTGATGTTTTCTGTGCAACTGGAATTGATAAAATCTTTGCCAACATTTATGTCTTCAAGAGTTCTAACAATTCTCTCTTTCAGCAGATTTAGTGTTTTTATTTTAATATTTAGACATTAATCCATTTCAATTTTAGCTTAGTGCATGGTGAAAGATATAGATATGGGTCTAATTTTAATCTTAAGCATTTGGAAAGTTAGTTTATCCAGTCCTATTTATTAAAGAGTCTATCTTTCTTCCAGTGAAGGTGTTCAACCCCATTGTCAAAGATAAGATGGTTGAGTGTGTTTGGAGTTCTTTCTGCACCTTCTAATCTGTTCCATGCATCTTTGGGTCTGTTTTGTGCCATTACCATGCTGTTTTTATCATAGTAGCTTTGTAGTATAATTTCAAGTCAAGAATTGTGATGACCCCTGCCTTGCCTTTGTTGCCCAGAATTGCTTTTGCTATTCTATGTCTTTTCTAGTTCTAAATGAATTTTAGGATTTTTATCTCTAATTTTGTGAGGTATACTATTGATATTTTGGCTGGAATTGCATTAAATCTGTATGGCCATTTTCACTAAATTTGTTCTTAATACCCCAAAACAGGAATATCTTTCTGCTTGCTGATATTCACTTAGATTCCCTTTTTCACAGTCCTGTAATTTTCAGTGTAAAGCCCTTTTACTTCCCTCAGTAGATTAATTCCTAAATATTTCATTGTTTTGATGCTATTTTGAAAGGTGTGATTTCCCTTATTTCCCTCTCAGTAAATTTGTTGTGTACAGGAATGCTGTTTATTGTTGAATGTTGACTCTGTATCCAGCTACAGTACTGAATTTGATTGTTAAATCTAGAAGTCTTTTAGTTAACCAAATTAAGTTTTTAAAAGGGAAGAGGAATAGGGTTAGAAACTAGAGTTTAGAGAACCTCACTAAGCACTTACTAACTGATTTCTCTAGTGATCTAGTTTTATTTATTTTTATTTTTTATTTTAAAGAGAAAAAAATCACAATAAAAACCAATGATACAGAATTTCAAAACAAGATAAAAGAAAATTAACATTGGTTAATATATTGCATATTATTATCTTCAAAGTAGTTCAGAAAGTAATCTCATTTTAAAGACAAATGGAGAATAGGTCACAGGACCCTCATGCGACCTGAAGCAATGCAGATCTGTTCCCTGTGAGCTATGTGCCAATAGAAAGGGGCTCAATGAATATTTGGGTGTGTATAAGAAAATGTTTTGATTGAGACATGTCATGAAGTAATAATGTGTCTGATTATCTGATGAAAAAACCAAACTTTTACAAATCACTATAATCATTTCCACAGCAATTGAGTGAAAATTGGCAGTTTGAGTTCAAAATTTATATTGAAATAAAAAGAGGCAAGAATTAAAAATATCAAAGAAAAAAGGAAAAGTTTCTGAGGTTTATAGGGTAATTAAGACATTGTGGTAATGATGTTAGGATAGATTAATAAATAATGAAATAGAACAGAGACCATAAATAGGCCACACTTACTGTAGTGAATTGTCATATGGAGTTCTAATCTTGAAAAGCAGGAATATACATCCAGAAAAATGTCAGAGGAGGTTGACTGTTTATGTAGTTCGGAACTATTACTAACTCAAGGCTAAGAAAATTTGAAGAAAGCATTAGGAATCTGGGAAAATTGAAGAATGTGATAAAGCCAACTTGTGTGGTATGAGATGTTCTAGTATAGTAGTTTGGTGATTTGAACAACCATAAATTTGTGAGTCAGGAAGGAATATCCCCTCAACAAAAGGAATAGTAAAAATCAGACTCAATAATAGTCTATTTTAAATATGTCAGGGCAAATGATTTGGAAGAGAATTAGATACATTTTAATTATAAAGAATCTATTTCTTTAAAGGTAGAAGAGCAGATAATAAAGTATAATGATTTCTGGGCAGTAAAAGTAATGACAGTTAAAATTAAGGAGAAAAACAGTAATAAATAGTAAATATGTTTGTGAAACACACAGAGTCTATATCACATTTTCACTTTTAATACTTCCGAGAGTTCTGGGTTCACAGTTCTCCCCCTTGTGAAGGTTGACTTCATAAGGTTTCTGTCTCTGAAAGAAGTTACATAACACAAACCAGTGTTGCAGACTGATTAGTAGATTGACTGCTTGACACTGAGAATAGTTCTACATTCTAGCTTTGTTACCTTGGACAACATATTTAACCTTTTTTGCCTCAGTCTTCTCAAGTGTAAAAAAGAGGTAATATAATTTACCTCAAGGTTTTGTGGGGATTAAGTGCTATTTAATTATGAAGAGCTCAAAGGGCATTAGCTGTAATTTTACAAAATTATACTGCTCATTAGTGGCATAGCTTGGTGGTAGGTTTATTTTCTCTGTGTCCAAATTCAATGCTCTTTGTTGGACTCCTTTTACATTTTCTCTAACATGAATTAGAATTTGAGACTGTGACCCAAATTTGAAATCTTGAGAGTCAGGGCCAAAGTCTAAATGGACAATCTTCAGGGGTATTTGTGTGAAGAAGAAGCATAATACAATAGTAAAGTGAATCAATATAGATTAACCAGAAAAAGTCCAAGAACTTAAACCCCAGAGGGACAGACAGAAAGCAAGAATAAGCTAGAAAATGTGTGCTGTTTAATGAAGATCAGGTAGGGTAACAACAGTAGCTTTGGGAAGTGACAGAGATCCCTAAGGCAATATTGTAGGTATTTTATTATTGTTACTTTTTGGCAGTGGATTCCCAATTGTAAATGTTTATAGAATAACAATCTACTTGATTTCCACCTCTGTCAGTTTGAATCACTTAACAATTAACTGCTGGTCCAATCTTATCTCCAGTTTCTATGCCAGTTTTGGCTCTGGCCAGGGATATTCTGAGTCTTGTAACAATTCATTTGGTACCAAGTCATCTTTTTAGGTGGACAGTATATTGTCTTCATAGCTAAGCTTGAAATCTTGTTGCTGAGGCTGGATACCCACCGCCTGAAGCCGACCTCTCTAGAGTAGAGCTCTGTATATCCTCTATGCTGGAGCCCAGTTTATTGCCTGCTGCCCAGGCTACTCCACTGTTAAGACTGTGAAGTACTTGGTTGCCTACTCATTGAAACTGTGTGTTTTTGCTGACCTGTTGGTCTATTTGATCTCTTAAGTCTGGCTGTCTCAATAACTCATCCTACTGCAGATTAAGCATTTTTTAAATTATGACACATACGATGGTTAATTTTGTTTTTTGAGAAAGGTTCTCACTCTGTAATTCAGGCTGGCCGTGAACTTACTATGTAGACCAAGCTGGCATCAAACTTGTGGTGATCCTCTTGGTTCTCAGCCTCCCAAGTGCTGGGATTACAGGCATGTGCTACAAAGCCTGGCCTATGATGGTTTAATCTTGAAAAAATTACAAGTTACTAACATTTTTGTATTTCAGAACCAATTTTCCTATTCAGTTCTCCCAATAAATTATGAGGTAGGTAATGCATTGTTAGGGGTGGTCTTCAGATGAAAAACCAAGGTTCATCAAGTTTAAGAGCAGTTTTCCAAGGTTACACGTCTGGTAAGTGAGAAATTTGGTTTTCAGAAACAGTAACATTAAAATTGAGATTTTAAACATTGTGCTATATGTCAATGGTAAAAATGTAATGCAAGGGAGAGCATATGGAACAATTTGGAAGAAAGTTGCTCTATGCTGACAAAATTTCTTTTCATTAATATTTGATTGTTCATCTTGATGCCCATCAATTTCACCAGAAATAACATTGAATGACTCTTCTTGTGGTTATTTAGTGTCTGAAAGAAAGACAGAGGTAGTAAGTAAGGAAGAACCTTTCCTAGAAGAATATTTTGTAGTTTGTTCGTTAAATGCTCAATGAGTAAGATTCTGGGCAACTGTGGAATAAGCCACCATAATAAGGTATTGCAGTAACTGCAATAGACAAAAGTGGTCACAACCCACAATCAGTAAGTCTGGTAATGGAGAATGTGAATTATATCTATTGAGGATCATTTTTAAGTGAAAGTCTGTGATCATTAGTTACTCAGTGGATAATAATACATAAAGGCCTTATTTTCTCATTTGACCTTGTTAAACGTATCAAAAGGAGATACTTAAAGCAGAAAAAGTAGAACAAATAATATGATTTCCTTGGTTTAGAACCTAAAAATCATTGTTCTTATGTTTATTTTAAATCCATGAGGCCCTTTGCAAAACACACAAAAATCATCACAATCTTTATTCAGAAGAAATATCTGCATCACCACACTATTTATTGTACAATTTTGTGCCCTTCTCTGAAGCCTGTCATGGATTTCAGGACATGATTCCAGAGTCCTTGATTTTGAGGAACTCTTTTTGAGGTAGGAGAATTCCAGTGTTAGAATTAAATCCTAGTGAATGCTTTTGAAAAATTTCCTAAGTAGCTGTGTTGTTAGTGTCTTGATCACGTGTATTTTTAGTAGTAGAATGGCTGCTTCTATCTTAGAAACCAAGGGGTTTTCATGAGAGGCAAGTACAACTCTCCTTTATTCTGTTCTTGTAAACCTTTTTTTTTTCCTAAATTTTTCTGAGAGATCTTTTAAGATATGTTATGGTGGCTTTGTTTTTATCAGAATATATTTTTCCTTATCCACTAAGTTTTTGTGGGTTATACTGTAGAGATATTTTCACATACCAGGATGCATTTTGTAGTTATGAAGACCGTTGGTAGATGTGAAAGGACCTGGAAACAAGATAACAGATTCACGTAGCCATGTGGTCATCTCTGCCAGTTTTATATTGAATTAAGTCTGTGGATAATTCTTCAAAGTTATACTTGGGAATATTCTGTGATACATGAATAAAATATTCTTCACACAAACCTAAAAACTGACTTTTAAATAGGTGTGCATTCTACTAAGCTAAATGAGAAACCTTATTTTCCTGTCCTGTTTTTCCAGAATATTGCTAACATTTCCTCTCCTTTATGGGTTCATCTGTAATAAAATGATAAAGTTGAGATTGATTTTTTTAGGTGACAGAAATATATGAATCCCTAAAAAGTAAGACTAATTTATTTTAAACAACTAGGTAAGCCAGGTTAAAAATGAGCTGCCATATGGATCCAGTAGCACTTTTCTCAGTAATATTGCTGTGATGTGATGAAAAGGGCTAGGTTTGAGAATGAGAAGTGGTAAAACACCCCCAGAATTAAAAATGAGAAAATAGAATATATATAGTTTTTGGAAATTTAGGGAACAATTATTGTTTGATACATTCTTTGTTCAGGTGCTATGTAAATTTTTCCATCTGTCCCTGGAAGTGAAATTGGGATCTGACATGATTGCCCCAGTTCCTTCACTCCCAGTACTCATTTGAGATAATAGTGCCAAAGAAGTGAACTGGGTCACTGGAAAAATGTATGCGGACGTACCTACCCAACATGCACATACACTTTGGCGCCTTACTGATGTACTATTAACACTTTAGAAATAAAGTGCAAATTAAAAAAAAAAACAGTGCAGTAGAGGGTAGATGAACATTCTGCCATTGTGTATCAAATGAATCAGGGCTTGGCTGAAGTACTTTCCAGAATGGCCCAACCTAATATGTATTGCTAAATCTACAGACAGAAAAGGTCAGTGTGGTCACCCACTGGGACAAATATAGACCTGCACATGCAATTCCAATTAATCAGGATTTCAACGCAGGGCAGCAGCCATTTTTTTCTGGATGGTGATAATTTTATTAATTCCCTGACAATACAGTATGTTTATCTAGGATGGTAGATGAAGAAGTAGTCCATGAGGTAAAGGAAGGGGACCATTTCCTTGCTTTAAAACATGATGTAACCTATTTTCCAATTCTTTGCTGGGTGAGTTTATGTAGTTTAGAAATTTTAACTAATGTTCTGACCATTATATAACTGCTATGTTGAACAATGACTTGCTACATATGCTTTAAAAAATGAGCACTCATTCAGTTCATCTCCCAATTCATTGTACCTTAGAGGATGAACAGATGTTGCCCAATGAGAAGCCTGTGTTCTAGCAGGTCAGGTACTGTCTGCACAAGCTGTACTAATTATTATCCACAGAAAACATCTTTGAATTAATTTACTGCTTTCCAAACAACTTGATCACCACTTTAAGTGAAAAAAATGAGACTTGATCCTAGTCTGGTCTAACTTTGGCAGACTAAATAAATAACTACAAATTAGACAGACTTGGGTTGGAGACCTGTTCTGTTACCAATTAATTGTATCAGTTTTATCATCATCGAACCCTTCTGAAGCAGTTTTTTTCTTTAAACATGCTCATGACAATAGCTCAAAGCTAACACTTACGATGAAATATGATCAGATAGAGACAGTGCTCACACAGTGCCTGGAATGTGATGCACACCCCACAATTGGTAACTAATATCACTGCTTATATAAGTATCGTGTAAATGTATATTGTAATTCTGAAGGCCTTTATTTTTTGTTTCTCTACACTTATCATATAATGCAATCTTTAAACTCTGTGACTATTACTTTTTGTTATGTACAACCTTAATAACCTTACGGTTTTGGAAATAGTGGAAAAATAATGAAAATAAAGTTTTATGGGATGTTGAACATCACATTTATAGATAAAAGTTTTCAGAATCTGATGTGCACAACAGATTCCCATGGCAGGGACAAGGCTGTTGTTGATAACTTGGATTGTTTGCTTAGTTTTGTTTTCATTCTGAAACTTCATAAGGGGCATTTAATAACATATCCTATGATACAAGCACTGGCAGTGGTCATTCTTTCTGAATGAATGAGGTTATTTTGTAGTTGGATCAAGTTATTTTTAGACAGAGAGGATTCTTAGATGAATCATCAGTGTTCTGCAGTGTAGTCTACCAGATGTTGGAATCATATTGGGTATATTTGCCTACTAATTCTGCCACATACTGGTAGTGAGAATTTAAACAAGTTAATTAACTTCCCATAACATCAGTTGTGGTTTTATTCTCATTTATAAATGGAAAATAACAATAGTTACTTTGCCCTATTGCTGTGAGAATTAAATGGTATCTAAGTGAATATTAGAAGAAAATGGAATACTGCACAGATCATGAAGCATCAAAGAGGTAAAGGTTAATTCTTATTCCTCTAGAAGATGCCCAAAATATAAAATACCACATAGACCCACAGTCTACTGGGAACCCACAATGAGAGCCACAGGGTCTGAGAAGCTGTGCTCAGTGACCTTCTCACATCCAGGAGCCATAGATGAGGGTCATGAGGTCTAGGAAGCTGCACCCAGTGACCTACCCACAGTTGGGAACTATCTCTGAGGCCCGTGGAGACTGGGAGTCCATGCCAGTGACCTGCAGCCATACAGGAACCCTTGATGAGGCCCATGGGGTTTGGGAGTCTGCACCCAGCAACCTGCTCACACCCAGGAAGTATCTCTGAGACCTACGGAGACTGGAAATCTGCACCAGGTGACCCACAGTTATCTGGGAACCCTCAGTGAGGTCTGCAGGGACTGGGAGTCCACTCCCAGCCACCCACCCACACCTAGGAACTACCTCTGAAGCCTACAGGGACCAAGAATCCATCCCCTGTGACCCACTGTCGTCCAAGAACCCTTGGTGAGACCCACAGGGACTAGGAGTCTGCACCCAGCAACCCACAGTTACCTGGAAGCTCTTGGTGAGGCCCTTGAGAACTGGGAGTCTGTGCCCAGTGACTCACCTACACCCAGGAACCATGTCTGAAGCCTGTGAGGACCAGGAGTCTGTGCCCAGTGGCCAGCGGTTATCAAGGAACCCTTGGTGAGGCCCCCAGGGACTGGGAGTCTCCTCCCAGCTTCCCGCAGTCATCTGGGAACCCCCAGTGAGGCCTGTGGGGATGGAAATCTGTACTCAGTGACCCACCTACACCAAGAAACCATCTCTGACACCCACAAGGGCCAGGAGTCTGTGCCCAGTGACCTGCAGTCATCTAGGAATCCACAGTGAATTCTTCAGGGACTTGGAAGCTGCACCCAATGACCCACCCACACCCAGGAACCATCTCTGAAGCCCACAGTGATTGGGAGTCTGGGTCCAGAGACCCATAGCCATCAGCAACCCTCAGTGAGACCCACTGCCAGTACTAGTACTTGACATCTGACTGATTCAGAGGAACACTGTAAAATGGAAAAATGAAAGAACAAAATGCAATCTCAAACTTCCAACCCAACCAGATCAAGTACAGGAGACATGACATGGATTAGTTTGGAAATCTTAAATCTTAAATTTCTGAAATGATAGCAACAGAAGTAAGGAAACAACTCCAGGAAGCTGTAAAGGAAATCAGATAAGAAATTATCTCCCAGGTAAACACAGAAATGATAAACATAAGGAAAGAATTGATGAGTATATCCAAAGAAGGTATAGATAAAAAGATAGAGAAGCATGGGAAAATGATGAAAACCTTGAATGAGCAAAACAGGAAACAATTGGAATACATGAAACAGATTCAATGGGTTATCCAGGGAATCAAAAATTTCATTGAAAGCTGGCAAAACTGCATAAATGAAATTGAAGACAGACTCTCAGATCTTGAAGACAGGACTGTGGCTAGTGATCATGAAAGAAAATATCTCTTAAAAATAACAAGGTATCAGAAAATAACAATTTAACAGCTGCAATGTGATGCAAAGAGAAACAATATAAGACTGATAGGTATCAGTATCAATGAAAAAGGAAACAACACTAATGACATAAAAAGACTACATGCATAAAAAATAGCAGAAAATTCCCAAACATGGAAAAAGAACCTGATATACAGATAAGGGAGGCATATAGATCTCCAATTAGCCATAACTAAAATAAATTTGCACCTTGATGTACAATAATCAAGATTCCAGAAATTCATCATAAGAACAGAATATTAAAAACTGCTAGAGAAAAGAAACATCACCTATAAAGGAAAGTCTATCAGAATCATCAAAGTCTATCAAAACATCAAGTCAAAAAGAGCATGGAGTGAAGTATTTCAAGTACTGAAAGAAAAGAACTTCCAACCCAAATCAATGTACCCTGAAAAACTGTACTATAAACAACTACTGTGAATATAACAATATGCAATGTATCAATTATTGTGATTTTCCTATTGGTCTATTTTGAAATTCTGTTTTACTGTAATCTCTTTTTTTCTGTTTAAAATAAAAAAGTCAACATTCAAAAGTCAATAGCATTCCTGTACACAAACAACAAACTCACTGGGCAAGAAATTAGGGAAACCACACTCTTCACAATAACATAGAAAAAGAAATACTTAGGAATCAGTCTAACAAAGGAAGTGCAAGATTTATACATTGAAAATTACCATACTCTGAAAAAAGAGATTGAAGAGGAATTCAGAAAACGGGAAGATATCCCTTGCTCATGAATAGGAAAAGTGAACATTGTGTAAATGGCCATACTCAACAAACCATTATACAGATTTAATGCAATCCCAATCAAAATGCCATTAGCATACCTCACTGATCTAGAGAAAACGTTCCTAAAGTTCATATGGAACTGTCAGAGACATAGAATGGCAAAGGCAATCCTAGGCAGCAAAGGTAAGGCAGGAAGCATCTACAGTCCCAGACCTGAAATTATACTATCAGCTCCTCTAATAAAATCAGTATGGTACTGGCAAAAAAAACAGACCTGAGGATCAGTGGAACAGAACGGAAGATACAGACACAACTACAAACACACTAAGCCACATTATCTTTGACAAAGGGGCCAGATATTTTCACTGGAAGAAAGTCTCTTTAATAAGTGGTGTTGGAAAAACTGGCTTTCTACATTTGGAAGACTAAAACTAGACCCATGTCTACCAGGCACTAAACTAAAGTCACTAAACTAAAGTCAAACTGGATCAAAAATATAAATATTAAGACAGAAGCACTAAATCTACTGCAAGACAATTAGGTAGAAATCTTGAGGACATAGGGGTAGGCTGAGAGTTCATGAACAAAAACCAAACTGCATGGGAAGTACTTCAAAGAATCAACAACTGGGACTCTATCTTAATAAAATGCTTGTGCATGTTGAACAAAATCACCAAGACAGTGAAAAGAAAACCCACGGATTGGGAAAAGATTTTTGCCAAGTGTCTCTCAGACAAAAGACTTTTATCTGGAATGTATAAAGAATTGAAAATAATTAGACCTCCCAAATTTAAAGACTCAATCCAAAAGTGGGCATCTGAGATGAATACATAATTCTCAGATGAAGAAATACAAATGGCAAATAAATATATGAAGAAATGTTCAAGATCATTGGTCATCCAAGAAATGCAAATTAAAACAACACTGAGGTTCCATCTCACTCCAGAAAGAATGGCTATAATCAAGAAATTAACCAAAAACAAATGCTGGCTGGGCTATGGGTAAAAAACACTTCTACATTGTTGGGAGCATAGACTGGTACAACCACTGTGAAAATCAGTATGGAAATTCCTTAAAAAACTAGGATTAGAGATCCTATTCAAACCTGCTATTCCCCTTCTGGCTATTTTCCCAGAAGAATTGAAAGCATCATACCACCATAATATATGTGCACCCATATTTATAGCAGCACAATTTGTAATAGCTAAATCTTGGAAGCAATGCAAATAACCACAACTTAGGAATGGATAAAAAAGATGTGGTAATTTTATATAACAGAATACTACTCAGCCATAAAGAGCAATAAGCTTGAGGGTTTTATGGGCAAATGGATGCAACTAGAAACCATACTCATAAGTGATATAAATCAGACTTACGTGTGCAAACACCATGTTATTTTGCCAGTGTAAGAAGCTGAAAGATTAAGATCTAAAAGTTACAATAGACATAGTAAAAGACAAAGAAACTGCTCAAAGGGAAATTATATTGTTTGATTAATCTTGCATTCCTGTATCTGGTAGCCTGAGCAATTACTTTGAGGATAACAGTATGCAATATAATAGCCATTGTTAAATTCTTATCATCCTGTTTTGAAATCCTGTATCACTATTGTTTTTTGTTGTTGTCATTTTGCTTTTGTTGTTGTTTTTTGTTTGCTTCTTGATTTCTCTGTTCTTTTCTGTTTAAAATAAAAATAAACATAAAATACCAGATACACCTGCATATTAGTTGCCTGCTAACAAGAATTTGAATCTTAAACATATATAGTTTATATTATTTAAAAATTTGAGATAATTAAAAATCTTTCTACATGGAAAAGCTAAGTAGCAAAATAAACCTTTTCAAAATTGCTAGCACAGTTGTTTGTAGTTAATTGAGACAATACATCCTAATCTAGTGAAGGAATCAGAAGGCAATTGTTATCTTCTGCTTTTTAAAAAAGTAATTTTTATCCTTTTATTAGGTTTAAGCAAAAAAAAAAAATCCCATTCACTACAGATTATAGGTAGAGCCAAAGATGATTCATTTTTGCTTTCTAGTCAATGCATTACTTTAATTTACAGTCTTTAATTCCTCTGGAATTCAAATATTACAGATTGAGAATGAATATATTTTAAATGCTTGGAAGATAATTTTATGCACATGTTTTTTCTTTCAAATGTGCTTTTGGGACTTTACAGCCCTGATTTCCAACACTTGTTTTCAACATTTCTGTGGTTTTGTGTTGCACTCTAGCAAATCTGTGGACTGAGAATTAGAAATGGTAACTATGGTAGAAGAGCCAAAAGAACTTTTAGCTTAGGGACTTTGTGAAATGCCCTTTATCTGAACATGTGTCTTGGGCTGGCATAGAACAAGCCTTGTCAGGGATTGAGGTTGATGGATGATTTTTCATACCATGCTCTATAAAGCAGGATGTTGCAAAAGAAGTAAAAATAGGGTAAAATTTCCAATCTTTACAGATGAAGGGAAAGGACTGTGTGTGTGTGTGTGTGTGTGTGTGTATTTGTGTGTGTGTGTGTGTGTGTGTGTGTGTGTTTGTAAGTTAATGTTAACTGCCTCTGAGAAGGCTCTGAATATTGAAAAGGAGAGCTAGGTTTCAAGTTTGGTCATGATAAATATCACATAATATAAGAATGGAACAGAAGGATCTGGGCCTGGCCCTGACTGGCTCAGTCTGTCTCTCTGTTTTTTCTTTTTCTTTTTCTTTCTTTCCCTTTCTCTTTCTCTTTCTCTTTTCTCTTCTCTCTCTCTCTCTCTTTCTCTCTCTCTCTCTCTCTCTCTCTCTCTCTCTCTCTCTGTCTCTCTCTGTCTCTTTCTGTCTCTCTGTGTCTCTGTCTTTCTCTCTCTCTTTCTTTTAAAACTGGCAATTAGTTTTTATGAAGTAAAGTGCCTTTTAATGAATTTATTTTTTTACTTACTATGCAATGGAATGCAGGGCCTTCACACATAGATGCATTCTCAGTCCTTTTAAATATTTTCTTTTGAGACAAGGTCCTAAACTGCTAAATTGTGCAGGCTGGTTTAAACTTGCAATTCTCATGCTTCCACTTCTCAGAGTGCTGGGACATGGGTATATAGCACTATGCTTAGTGTACTTTCATATTTTAGTATCTACTGGTATCGTTGTTTTGTTGTGCTCTGATGAAAATTTTGATTATTCTGGTTGAGCAATTAGTTTCAAGAGTCCGTATTTGGATTAGTTTGAGCAAAAGTGAAATCAAAATACTGTCATAGAAAACTGCTTGTAAAGCTAAGATGATTTTTGATACAATATAGGATAATTTTCAGATTTTTCAGATGAGAAAATGAACATCCAGTAAGATTAAGAGAATTGCTCAAGATAACAAAGCAATCACTTTAATAAAAAATATGAATATAGTTCATAACATTTACTGAAATATCACAGTGAAAACAAAGATGTATATAATCACATGCTGCTTAACAAAGGGGACATGCTCTGAGAAATGCATCATTGCCTATTTTATTGAGTGGACATCATGGAGTATGTTTGTGCAAACTCGTGTGCTATGAGTTCACCACTTAGCATGCTGTCTTGTTGTGATAAAGAGATTCAGTAATATGACATGTATTACAATTTTTGGAGTGATACTGCATGCTTTTTACAGATAATTTTAAAATGGAATCAGCAGGAATGTACTCTAAAAATATAGCACAGTAAATATGTAAGTCATTTACATAATAGTTCTCATTTTCAGGTTTTATGTACTGTATTATATTTGTTACAATCCATTGTGTTTCAGTGTTATGATGCTGTGACATCACTAAGCAATAGAAATCTTTTTAGTTGCTTTATGATCTTTTCAGGACTACCATCACCTATGGAGTACATGATTGTTATGGAACCCAAAGTGTTCCTTCAAAAGCCTCACTGTTGAAAGTTCGGTAGCTAGTGAGCTTTTGGGAACTGATCTCATCATGAAGGCTCTAACAGTGGATTAGCCTACTGATGAAATCATAATTCAATAGCATTATTGGGAGGCAATAGAAACAGGATGTGAGGCCTAGTTGAAGAGAATGGGTCACCTGGATATGACTCTGGGGAGTATATCTGGTCCCCCTGCCCCTTCTACCCAGGCTCTTTCACCCTCTCTCTGCTTCATGGCGGCTGCAAGGTAAGCAGCTTTCCTATGCCACATCCTTCTGCCATGATGTTTCTGTCTTGCACAGGCCTAAAATCAAGAGAGCTGGATGACCATGAACTGCAATGTCTGCAACCATTAGCCAAAACAAACTTTTCCTTCTTTAAATTATCCTTCCCAGGTATTTTGTCATGGTGATGAAAAGCTAACATAATCTTAACATAATAAATACATCATTATATGGTACGTAATTGAACTTGTTAGGTTCACATTATTACTTTTTATACTTCTTACTTTTTTTATGACTCTCAGTGTTAATTGTCATTGTCAATAAAGCCTTAATTCATGGAAGCACCCGATATTATCTCAAATACAGAGAAGAGACAGTATACAAGGAGCAAAATACTTGATGTAGGAATGAATTAGGGTGATGAAGGATAAGTTACGGGTGTCATTGACAAAAGTGATTTATTTCTAGAAATTTTCTAATGCAAATATAATTTTGGTAATGGAATAATTCTTTTTTATTTGTGAAGAAGTTTGATTAGATTCTTATGTAGCAAAAAACAGTAGCTTTCATGAAATAAATTGAGTATTTTAAAAATCCATTTTATGCTGTTTTTAGCAGCAAGTTTGGGTATTTGAAGCTGAAACATGAGGTTTTCCTTTAGCTGATTTGGAAATGAGAATATTCTGCTGCACACAGGACATATATTTTTAATCTTTATGGTATATAATTACTGGGAAAAACTTTGAGAGACGACGAAACCAAAAGAAACGTTTTGCTTGAGTCATCACCTCTTCTCTTAATAGTGCTGAGCTAAACTAGATAAAAAGTTAGTTATTATTGATAGTTATTATTGATAGTGCTAACACTATGCACGCTCCCTATATTTAAACTCCCAAATTCCAATTTCAACATCTTAGAAGACCAAAAACAGTACCACTGAATTGTTTTCCCTCTCTTAAATATGGCCCAATGCAACTCCAGAGTCCCAGTGTGTACCTCAGTTAAGAGAATTTTAACCTGAACAGGAAATGGTTACTTTGCTTTGAGAGTGGGCACAGGACTATCAGGAGACAATGTGGTGGCCAGAAAAGAATCATTGCTTCCTTTACTTTGTAGCCCTGGTGAGAACTCAGGAGGTGAACTTGAAAAATGAGCGTCTGATAGTAATTGAAAAATTGTACCTGGAGTCTACTGCTGCCCAGATATTTCAGAAGGAATGACTTTGAAATTGATCATCTGTAACCTGGACCTTATATAGGACAGGGTTCTGTCCCATGTTGTCAGGAACACCTGTTCTCCCCTAGTTGTCACTAGACTAATTGGTAATAAAAGTGAACTTGACTTAGTTGAGTAAGAATGGTGGCCAGAAAAGTGCTTTTTTTATTTAAAAAATCTTGTATGCCTTTAACTCTATGGAGTAAAAACTTAATCCATCAGTTGAATGGAGAGATTTGGAGGACAGACATGCTGAGATTGAGGGTAGCAGAGCTATTAGGCCTGCAAGTAGCAGAAGTTTTAGCTGAAAGCAAACTGATTGGAATGAAATACATGATATAGAGTTTGGTTAGACTAAAGCACATGCATATTTTATTTTTAAGATCAGTTGCTATACCTATGTTCTCAGATACTAATAATTTAAGGGAAAACAAAATAATTAGGAGGACAGGCCCCAGTATCAGACTGCCTTCATCGAAGACCCACTATATATGGATGAACTGTCAATTTGAACCTGAATCTCTGGGATTGAATCCCAGATCTGCCACTTAACTCACCATGGCAGCTGGATGACTTACTGAGTTCTCTGGGCCTCAAGTATTTTTTTTATTTGTATGCGTAGAACGTATTGTGTAAAGTATTTAGG
Organism: Dasyprocta punctata; assembly: GCA_004363535.1. Lineage (NCBI taxonomy): Eukaryota > Metazoa > Chordata > Mammalia > Rodentia > Dasyproctidae > Dasyprocta > Dasyprocta punctata. The sequence goes on along the minus strand of RJWM01015904.1, from coordinate 19,103 downwards.
ATTGTCGTTATTCATCTCATGTACTTAAAATAATATACTGTTGGGCCAGGTAGTATTTTAAATATGCTACATATATTATCATTGAACTAGTATTATCATCATTATTGTTCTTGTTCCCAAAGATTTTATTTTGCAGTTATTTTATTATCATTAGGACTTCTCTATTTTTCTCCTTTTTTTCTAATTTATTTTCAACCTATGATCTTTTCCTATCAATTATTTATAACAGTAAAAGTATTGGAATAATTTAAGTGTCCAAACATTAAGCATTAGTATTGGGGTTTAATACTTCAGAGATAGTATAGTTTGGTTGGTAATAAGAGCTAACTATGATTATTACTGTATACCTTGAACTATGACGTAAGTACTTGCATTGTTCCTATTTTACAAACGGGGTAAATAAAGCTTTTAGAGCAGTAAACATGTGGCAGGTTACATAGCTATAACTACTGGTCGAGTTGTCACTTGTATAAAGGTAGACCCATTCTGGAGAGAATACTTGCATATGGTCATGAAACAGAGCTGAAAATAAAAAGCATAAGCTATCGAAGATGAAAAGATTAGTGAAATGTGATGGTGGAACTTGCAGAGCTGTCCACAGAATGTTGATGTCATCCAGGCTGATGGGAGATCTATGAATATAGACTAGGGAAGGAGAAACTAAAAGTCAGGAAAGAGAGCTTTTGTAACCGTGTAGGATGGGCCGTGAGGTTGCTTAAGTGGCAGTAACAAGAAATGGAGGCTGACTCTATTGCTATCACACTTAAAACAGCAAACTAATATTTATGGAATCTCTATTAATATATATGGAACTTTTGAAAAACATTATCTCAGGGGATTTTTACAGTAACTTTTTAAAGATGAGTCAATTTTTTAAGTTTTGTAAAACTTTTGTCAATTATCTAAGTTCAGCCAGTTACCCTTTCAAGTCATCCAGTATAAATAGGTGAAATATTTTCAACTATCCATCTATCTACCCATCCATAAGTTTAACAGAACTGTGTCAGTGCTAAATGTTACGCTCTGGGGATATAAAATGTTCCTACCTTTAGTAGAAATCTCTACCCTTGGTAGAAATCCCAGTTTATACCCTTGGGTCTGATATGGGAACAATTGAAATGGGAAAGAAAGAGATGGGAAAAATCAATGTAGGAAAGAAAGCTGGCAGAGAATTGATGGGAGCTAAGGTAGAGTCTTGATTTAATTATTTGTAAAATGAGAGTGCTATATTGCATGATATTGCTTGCCAATTCCACTTCTGTGATTTTGAATAAGATGTAATCAACAAAAAACAAAACTGTACACAGCCTGGTGGTACAAAATTTGAACCTGCTTACTGTTGTTTATGTAAGATCCATCTATTTTCTCAACACTAAGCAGATAAGCAAAGTTGGCAACTGAGGAACTCACTGTGAGGCAGCTGGGCATGATTTTGGATGGGAGATTCAGATTCAATGTTGGTGAAGTGTTTACAGTTCGCATGTGCATTGCAGGTGTGTGACATCACTTCCCATGACTGATGTGAATGCTGGAAACAGTGGCAGGAGACTGACAGCCTGCCTTTAACCCTTTCCAGTCAGGCCATCTTGTGAGCAGATGCTGACCACACCTTTTTGTATCCCCTCTCTAAAGAAGTGTGGAGATGAGCCAGCTTTTGCTGATGCAAGCCTCAGTGTGAGAATGCACAGCCCCTGAACCTGTCCTGGAAATGACACTGAGAATAACTCAGGAGGACAGGAATCCAGCAGCCTTCCTTTAGTTTCCCTGGTGATGCACTGAAGGGCAAGCCAGTCTTGTTTTCCTGTTTAGGATACAGTCAAAACTTATTGAGGTTTTGTAATTTGAAAAATTGGAGGAGGAGGTGGGAGTGGAAATAGACTTACTTTGTAGGTGGAAGCTCAATTCAAGAAACAATTTTAGAGCTGGGGTTGTAGTTCAGTAGTAGAGCCTGCCTAGCTTGCACAAGACTCTGGGTTTGATCCCCAGCATCAGGAAACAAAAAGAAACAATTTCCCAAACCACTTGTGTAAATGAAATTGCAGAAGGGAATAGGCCTCTGGTTTGTCCAGAGCAGGCTTCCCATTGACATAAAGGGAACAAACCTAGCCAATATAAAAAGGAATAGCAATACAACATCACATCTACACAACTATTAAAACAGATTATACTTTTGGTTTATGTATACATTTCAGAATTTGCATCAAGTATTGTCTACAATATCTAGTCAATTCAAGAATTGCCAGAAATTGGCTAGAGATTTTTATATTGCCTACATTATGTATTTTCTTATACTGCATCAGTATGTTTATACATGTACACTAGTATACAAATTGTAAATTTTAAATGAATAAGAAATATTAATAAAGTAGCCTGCATAATAAATTTTTCAGAATTTCTATAATTTTTCTCTTAATATAGATCACATTCTAGAAGTTTCATCAATACTTTTTATGCTAGACGTTTAGTGTTTGAGGCACTGCTGCTGTTTTTATTCTTACACCTGATTTCTTGGGAAGGTAAAACAGTTGTTACTTGTAGGCTATCAGTGGAAAAGGCAGAGGCTTGTTTATGAGCTTCTGAAGACTCAGTAGATTATCATTTCTGAAGTCTTAAGGGTTACTTTGAACAATCAGGGAAAAAATGTGAATCTCTGAAGACAGACCCCACTGAAGAAGCTGAATAATAATATTCTAAGCTCATTTTTCTTTCTTGGCATATCAGAATTGGTGCTGTGCATAGGAGTCTGTTTGGATTGCACTACTTATGAACTATATTTGAATCCCTTTTTAGTTCTCCTGCAGCTGCGTGTACTGGTTATTTTCCTTGAATTGTAGCTCTTTGATGTTTTCTGGCATTATGATATTATAAAAATTTAGATGCAGTCTGCAGTTTTTAAAAAGTCTTAGACATTTCTGATTGAATAGTCTTATTCACATCAATTTAGAAGTTTAAAGTAAAACCTTTACAACTCTGCTCTCACCAGGTGTGGGGATTTGTGGTAATGGAGATTATTTTTTAATAAAATGAAAGCTTGCATATTTTTCAAGTTTGAAGATGAAGTGAGATTATGTCTTTTAATTTTCAAAGCTTTAGAGACTGTAGAGGCAGAACGATAGTAACTAGGACAGAGAAATGTTTAAAAGCAGTTTCATTTCACAGTATTAAACTGGAATCTAATTCAATGAAAGTTTAAATGACAACTTCAGTTTTCTAGTTTGAGTCATCTATTATTCCTATTCATATGATACAGGCCAGAGGGATTAGTTTTAGAAAAATTGAAGAGGAAATGCTTCAAGGAAATCTGTCTTTTAATATCTTAGGATAACATCTACTCTTATTTTTTCGGTGACTGTGTTTGTGAGAGGTAGAGTCAGCAACTCTAATGTCAAGGCTCCTTCTATAGGCAGGGATCTGGTGTATCTGTCCATATGGCTGACATGAAATTGACTGGTGAGTCTACCTTAAGAAACTTAGAAGCCAACTGGAGATTCTGTTGCAACCAAACGCAGGCACATAATGAAAACCAGGTTATCTTTTCTAAATCAGAAAATTAAAAATGACATACACTGGCTCTGCTGAGGGACTTGGGACTCTTATGCTAGCAGTGGTAATTCACAATCATGTACTTGGGAAGTGCTGGAGCACTGGAGATTGTTATTTAGCTATAGCTCACATTCTCATTGCCTCCTAGATGTTTCAGTGATAATTAAGTTTTAGGTGATGAAAATGTACAACTTGCAAATGATTTTTAAAAAATTTGAAATAATAGATTCATATGCAGTTGTAAGAAATAATACAGAAAGCTTCCTCAGTTTCTATGAACTCATGTGTGTGTGTATTAAATTCTACTGACTCTTATTACATGTATAGGTTCATGTGAATGTCATCACAGTTAAGACACAGAATAGTTAAAAGGATCCCTTGTTCTTGCTATTAATTTTTGATGATGAAAATATTCAAAAGATTTATTTACTAATTTGAATCATTTTTCTGAGGCTGTGTTACATCTAAAATTATTTTTGGAAGATTTTTGCAAAGTGACTTAAAAAGACAGAAATTAGCCTTCATACTGATTCCAGAGGATGGGTGGATGGAGTTGTGGAAGTTGGTCCCCTTGCGCAACATTCTGGGATGCAGCTAACAAATTACCACCTGCTTTAGGAAGAAAAAGTTGCTGAGTAGAGAGAAGAGAAAGATGGAGTAAAGAATAAAAGCAGGACTTTAAGGACATAGGTTAGTAGCCCTTTTACAAAGCTTTAAAAATTATAGCTTTAGATTCTTTGGGGATTAAAAAAGCAGAAATAAGCAATGTTAGCAAGAATTTTGAAAAAATCATTACTAGTCTGTGCGCTGTAAAAAGAACTTTCTTCCTCTGGGAAAACAATAAAAATTATTTGCCCCAGTATCAAATTTAAGGCCACTTACCAAAATGGCTAGCTTGGCAGAGGCTGCTGCTTGGCTGAGAGCTCAATTGTATGATTCGCCTGTAGCTCAGCATGAACTTTCCTCATAGACAATAGACATTTGTGTTCACACATTTGGAAAATGAACTTACTCAAACAAGTGCAATTTTATGCTGTTTCTTGAAATCATAAAACATTTATACTTTTAAACTAATTGGTTTTGGGTTACTCTCAAAGTGTTTTTTTTCCCATTACCCTTTGTTTTTAAGGTAATGAAGACCATCTATAAAGTGAAATTGTTAATCGCAGAAAATTGTGAGAAGTCAATCACACAAGCTGCATACTGCATATGTTCCTCTTTTGTTTCTTTGGAATTAAAGATATTCTCTTTTTTTAGAAGAAAATATTGGTTTGTTAATTATACAATGAAAAATTCTTCTCTTTTCACTCTTAGGCAGTTATATATCTTAAACATTAATATATTAAATACACTCACCACTCTGAGACACTGCTAATTGAGCTCCTTTTAGTGTTACTATTTCACTGATCAGCTGGAATAGAATTTATTTCAGAAATTCTAGAATCTACTGCTAGATCTAGATGCTATGGAACTAGAAAGTGGATGAAATTTAGATACATCAAGTAGGATGTTATTTCCTGAGGTAATGCTACAATGATTAAAGCACATGAACTCAAGGCTAAAGATTTTGGTGCTTTCCCTTCTATCGTGCCCATTTCCCTAGCTTGCCCCATACACCTCTCCACTACAGTCTTCCTAGCCTCTAGGCCAGGGTTGTCCATTTCCACTGCCTTCAGCAGGAGGTTGGTCAATGATTTTTGTTGCCTTCTTTGAATCTAGAGTGAATTAGGGCTTACAGACATCCACAGGTCTGAGGCCTGTAGCAGCTGCTAGCTGCTGAATTCTTGAGCATCTCCCAGGCATGGGATATGCTTCTGCGGATGAACCCTGTACTACTCAGCTGTCACTCTTTATTCCTTTTCTTCCCATCCATTCAGTTATGAAACCTGGGTTTCTGTCCTGCCCACTACTTCTGAATCCCCATTCAAAGGGAAGAGGAGTTACAGTTCCCTGGTTTGTCTTTCTGTTATTCTTACCTGATATCAGAGCCTTGCTTTGCATCCGGCTCAGGAGCACTTTTTCTATTGATAATTTTTCTCTTAAATTAATACTTTTTTGTTTTCTATTATTATTTTTTGAAGTGTTTCAATAAAGAAATTTTTTGGAAGCTAAAAAAAATGTCTAAAACTAGATTCTCTTTAAAGAATGATTATCTTCAAAGAATAAAAACATTACACATATGTGTGATTTTCCATGTAATAGAAAAGTATTTATTTCTGAAGAATTTTTATTAAAGCTATAAAAGGTACATGATGCTCTGAGTTTTATGTATGGGTCTCATAGAAGCCTGTAAACCTCAAGCCAAGTATTTTTGACTTACTCTCTTAATCTTCAGATGAATGGTCAGGAGTAGATTCGCCTTGATGATGTACCCAGGTTTTAAAATTTAGCTTTATACTCCCAAGGGAGGGGGACAGGTGATTTAACTGTTGCAATAAGCAAAAAATTATAGACATTTTTGTTAGTACTAATATATTAATATTCACCTTTCTTACTGGATTTTTCTCTGTCTCTGACATCTTTGGTTTTGGATTTTGACTTTTCCCTATACCTGTCTGTTTGTGTCCATAGACTGACGTTCATATGACCTCTTCACTCTACTCTGTAGGTACTTCTCTTTGCAGCAGAACATTCCTCCTCAAAAGAATGATTGTGAATAAAACATTAACCTCACATGGGTGCATAATTTATCTGATAACATACAAAAACCATACATTAAAAATTTTAAAAAATCATTGGTGGGTAATGTGAATCCTCAGAATTACATGGTGTGCATATTTAGTGTATAAATGTGTATGGTACCTCAGATTCTTCTGCTCAGGCTACCATAAGAAATCTCCGAGTGGCTTAAACAACAGAATTGTATTTTCTCGTAGTCCTGGAGACTAGAAGTCTCAGAGCGTTGCAGAGCATGGTTAGGTTCTGATGAGGGTTCTTTTCCTGGATTGCACATGGATATTTTCTTGAGTGTTCTCACATGACAGAGAGAAAAATCGAAAGCAAGAAGCCTAGAGAGACCAAGATCACTGGGCACTAATTGCCTTTTATGGTACTTCTTTCATAAACTTGTCTAAACCTAATTTTCTTCTAAAGACTTTATCTCCAAATACCATCACAATGAGGGTTGGGCTTCATCATGAATTTTGAGGGCATACAATTCAGTTCATAGCTTCTTTCCTCAACAAGGAATGTAGTAAAACATCTATGGTGACTAACACTTCAAGAATGGTAAGTTCTCCAGCTGGGGCTTATATGCAAAGGAAAATAGGGACAAAGCAAAAGTCACAGAAGAGGAAAGCGAAGATAAGAACATAGACTTCTAGCAATAGAATTTTGTTGGACAGAATATTTATTAGATTTGAAATGGACATATTGAGGACTTAACTAGGGCAAGACCTTGTTCCTCCAGAGATGAAAAACATGTTTTAATTTTCACAAAATTGCTAAGTGTGGGATTTAGGTTAAAAAACAGATGAATAATTCCCAGCATTGGCCTTGAGTGTTGTTGAACTAACAGGGAATAGTAAAAGCAAGTGATGCCTGAAAATGTTTGTTTAATAGCTTAAATTTGAACCAGTCTTCCAAAATGGAATTTGCTTGTAATTTACCTTAATAGGGTATACTTAGAATTACATCTTGAGTAGCCTTATTTAATGAGTTTCCTTGAACTGCCTTTGTATGAGGCTCGAAGTTCACCAGCTAGCAATTTATGCTACTGAATAAGAAAACTGAATTTGAGCTGGGATGCTGCTTTTTTTGCATATTATTATTTTTGCAGTGTTGGCAAAAAAAGTGATCTGAGGACTGTGGCAGACTTAAAAGCACACCATGCTGAACGAAAGCAATATGTTCCATTGTATCTCAAAGGCAGGATCATAAATTCTAATAAAATTCAAGCATTTTTCTTCAATGTGTATTTATCTCAGTATGCCCATGTATCCCCACAAAAGCAAAATATGTTATTTATATATATATATATGCTTTATATGTTTTACATATAAATATGCTTTATATATGTATATGCATGTAGATGGATATATGAATGTATATTTTACAATTTTTGGATTTAGATAGTGTATCAGTACACATATATTAAAGGCACTACCTTAAGCAATGTGAATCAGTGATTGTGAGTCTGAAGGGGAGAGTGGTTTAGACCATGAACCTCAATGTAACACAGATCAGGAATGAATCACTCTTTGCCATTTATGAGCTACAGTGACCTTGGGAAAGATACATTAACTTTCCTAATTAGAGCTCAGCTTCCTAATTTGGTGTTTGAAAGCTTTGGTGATACTGTATAATGTAAAAGTTCAGCATAGGATTTGGTGCGTTTTAATGCTCTGTAAATGATAGCTGTTATGAGACTGATAATTCATCAGTGCCAATTGACAATCCATGCTTTGATTGCTAGTTTTATTCCATGAACTGCATTGCTGATTTGCCATAGCTAGCTTTTCCTTTCATTGTACCTAGTTACTCATGATTTTTACTGTTACTTAGAAGGTCAGGGTACAAAAGCAGATATGTATAGATTTTTCTTTCTTTTCCTATAAATATTCTTATAAAATACAGTAAAGACCTGGAGTAGAACTCAAATGAGAAGCAGAAGTATATATTTACCTTTTTGATAAATTGAACTCAAATCAATTGATTTTGGTTGAATATATTTTAATTAGACTTGAAATACAGGCTGTATTTTTGTTTGTAATCCTAACCTGAATGAAGACAGAGTCAATTCACTACGTTTCATTTATCCATACTGTCTAATTCACATTTGAACAGGGGTGTGTTACCTAAATCACATTATATCATTTGAGTTGTTTCTCAAATCAGGGATATCAGGTATAAATGGAGAAAACAAATATTTCTGCATCTTGATAGATTGAACAGTTTCTGGCTGATACAACAGTATCCCATAGAAAGGATTAGAGTTCAAGATCTTACAGGAAATGATCCCTACCTGGCTTCATGTAGAGAGCTTGTGCTCTTAATGGAACATTTGGATAAAAGTAGTAAAGCGAAATTTTACTCTGAGAGTATAAAGTAGCCACAGCAGCCAGTTCTAATAGTGAGTATTATGACCAAATCTGGTACAGTAGCCAGACCACAAGAGAGCCAAAAATGTACAACTGTGAATAAGGAAGGATAGTTCTGTTTCTCTCTATCCTTTTCCTGTTACTTTCTCCCATCCAGATGTGCGGCCTCAGATCAAAACTCTGCTTCTATTATACAGTATATGAATCTAACAAGACTCAATAGCTCCATTATATATTATTTTCTCAACATCTGTTAGCCACAGTTCCTGAACTTAACTTTAAAGCTTTCTCTTATGCTGTTAAAGTCCGATTCATTTGCAATTTTTCATAACCCAATAAAACCCACTTTTTGCAGCTCAAGTTTGTTACTTGTTTGCTTGCCTGAGGCCAAATGTGAAGACAAGGTTAATGGTCAGGGAGAGTGTTAGTAGGTTATTCTAGACTCTAGATTCATAGTAATCACCTCAAAACACTAGATGGCACAGGAGAGGTACAAACCAACCAAGGAGAGCCAGCTCTCAGATAATTCTTAGAGTTAAGAAGAATGATATTTTAGGACACTTATATATTCTTTTCTATTTATTTATCTATAGTCTTGAGCTTTACCTTAGGAGTTTTCAGAACTGGGCAATGTAAGGTAAAATTGTAACTTGAAAGCAAATACTTAAATTCCTCATGGAGTAGTGATTTTATTTTTTTCTTTAAATTCAGAAAACGTACATATTGCATGTAATAATAATTCACATATAGATGTTTATTGTATGTGCTATCCTTATGATGAAGTAGACATAAATACTCCATCAGAAAACAGAGATAATGCACATGATCATACTTATAAATGAGCATATAATTGTGTATTTTAATTATGTGACTAAATAGAGCTAAATAATGTGAAAAATACATATTTAAGGGAACATATAAATGGACATGTAATTTTAAATTTTTTTCAGCTTATAATGAATACATATATGCCAGAATACTCCATGTATATTCTGTCTGTTAAACATGAGGTTATTTTACTGCTTACTTTACTATAAAAGTCATAAAATATGAACAAGAAAGTATATTAAACAAATTAGGAGAAGTGAGACTCAAAATTAGTACTGATCATAGAAAGTGCACTATTAGTCTGAATTACAGAAACTTTACTCATATATAAGGAACATTATACATGTAAAACCACAGACTAATCCATAGTTTGCTATTGAAAAATTTCTCAAATTTAGTAGAGGAAAATTATAAAAAGTTTGCATAAAGCTGACCATGATTAAAATACAATACTGGAACAGAGAAAACTTGCATAATTATCAAAGAGGGAATAGATTCTTTGTTTTAAAATATATATCTACTGAACTATAAAGAAAGATAAACTTGATCCATTTCTATCTAAATTGATCAGATCATACTCAAGTGAAATAAATCAAAGACACACATAACTATTACATTGTTTCTCTGGTGTGAGAAACCAACAGTGTAACTAAGGACCAAATGTATACTAGATGTTATCAAATAGGAAACAAATGCTCAAATGGAAAGGGGAACTAGAGAGAGGCGAGGGGGAAAGGAAGAAAGGGAAAAGAAAAAGTTGAGAAAAGAAGGAAAGTAGAAACAAAACTTTTGTAAATAAGGAGAGAAGGGTTAAGGTGGGTAGGAGAATGGGCAAAAAAGAAGAATTACGATATATCATGTACAGGTACAAATTTACTATAATGAATGTGGTCATTATGTTTATCTAAAATGTACCAATAAGCAATAAAAATCTTATGAAGTATAAATATATATATGAATTAGAAGGGTTTTTTAAATCAATTAGTCATAATTTAAGTCCTATGGAAATAGTTTCAACATTTTGTCTCCCAAAGTTTTTGTAGATTGAATTTACTGGAACAAAACATTATTTTCTTATTTGTAACATGGGGAAAATTACAACTACCTTGAAGAGTTGTTTTGCGAGTTAGAAATAATGCATGTAAATGCATTTACATTTAAATAAGCTCAGACAAAACAATGAGTTTATTGTTGAATTAGGTCATTGTGAAAGAGAAAAGTAACCAGAAACACAGAATCCCAACCTCCTCTTTAAGTGAAATTTAAAAAAAGATAGAAAGAGTCCTTACATTTCTGATAGTTATCTGTGAAAACTGATGTATAATTACCTTAAACTTTTAAATTTTTTTGAGTATTGCTGCATAATATATAATAAAATCACATAAAATAAAATCAAAGTTTTCCTTTGAATTATAGCTATTAAATATTTTGTAGGAAATATCATGCTTTATGGGAAAGGGTATGAATTCATATTTCTAAAGATATGGGTTCAAATTCAAGTTACACCAATTATTAATTAGGTAATCTTAAATACTTAATTCTCCAGGTCTTATTTTTCTTGAAAGAGAAAAGCAAAAGCCCATTATAGACACTCAGGAGAAAAATGACCATTGTAAACAGTAGATATCTATGAAAGAATGGAGTTAGAGAAAGCAAAAGGAGGAATTATACTTGTAAGGATAATGTGGGTGCGATCATAGTGAAATTTGGAGTTATGAAGGTCATGGGATGAACTAAGGATAACATTTGTTTATTTACATGAGGTGGTGGGAATTGAACCAAGGAATTTTGTACTACTGAACTACAATCCATCACTTTTTATTTTATTTCATTTTTAAATTTTGAGATAAGGTCTCATCAAATTTGCCATGCTGACCTCAAATTTGCAATCCATCTGAATCAGCCTTCTGAGTTGCTGGGATTAGAGACATGTACTCACCATGCTAGGCAGCAATTTTAATTTTGAGTACCTTTAGTTAGAATTGTTTCTATGTAGCTTCTACATATTCCATCATTTCTTATTATCTGGGGGAAGGTAGAAAAAAGATCAAAACATATAGATCTCAATGAGGACAAATAATAAATATTGTAGCATTAGGAGACAGAAGAGAAGATCATACATTTAGATAATAATTTGTAATAGAATTAGACATTAATCTATGATAGAATTGTTCTTTGACTATTGATGGACACAAGTATCATGCACAGGAATATTATCTAGTTATAAGTCAAGACTTTGGAGATTTGTGGAGTAGTGACCATATGAACTGAAACAGGCAGGTGAACTCTTAAATGTCAGCCTAGAAGAAGAAATTTCTGAGAAATAAAAAAATAATACATTCTATTGTATGTAGTTTAAAATACTCCAGCATAGGCAGTATTGGGTGTATACATATGTGCTTAGTTTTGATCTGTGGAGTGGGGGTGGGTTATGGTTAGTTAAAATTTAAAATAACCAAATATGGAATACACATGCTAGGAGGGGCCACTTGGCTAGCACTTGAAAGACTCTAATCAAAACCCCACACTTTGGAGGTGTCTAATCCAAACTTTCAACTCTCTTCATCTCAGATCAACACCAGATGGCATGATAATTAGTGCATTGGATGTAGGAATGTTTTTTCATTGGCAAAATTAGTTATGTTCAAGATGTGGATCTGGGATTGGCTAGATATACAGATCTCAGGCTCCTTCAGTGACAGGATTTCAGAATATAGTGAATTTGATAGCCTATTCCTTTGGGAATGGCTTCTCAGTTTGGGCTCCAAACCCACCTGGTGTAAGTATGTTCACCTAAGACATTTATTGCCTGATTCATACCAGGGTAGCTGAATTGTGCCTTGATGATACTGTCTTTTTTGCTTTGTATTTACATTTTTACAGATTGTTGTTAAATACCTAAAACTATAGAAAGATGTTTCTTACTTGAGCATTTAGATTTAACTGTATTTGTACGTTGTAGGTTCTTCCTATTAAATGCTAGTGTGTGTGTGTGTGTGTGTGTGTGTGTGTGTGTGTGTGTGTATCACAGGACTCGACCTGAACATATATTTAAAACATTATTCACTCAATAGAAATGCTAAAGGTGGGGAGATCTAGTAAAGTAAGGAATATCTGTCCTCAAATAACTCAAGGCTGATAAATTTCCAAGTTAGGGCAGTTTGTCTGATACACATACTTCTTAACTGAATAAGATGATTACATATATCCCTTCAGATACCTGAGAAAATTTTGACAGATTAATAACAGTTTTATTTCCTTATATAATCATATAATAGCTCAAAATAATATTTTCTGAACATTGCTCTGAGAATTTACTCATATACATTAACATTTGATCTTTATATCACTTTGTGATGTAGATAAAGCTATTATCTCTTTTTCAGGCAAGAAAATTGAGGTACAGTGAAAGTATGTAGTTTGTGTGTTCAAGGTCATATAATTAGTAAGAATAGACAAGAGATTATAAACTCAAAATGGAAGTCTGGTTCTGGAGAACATTGTTGGTTTTGTTTTCTTTCTTTCTTTCTTTCTTTCTTTCTTTCTTTCTTTCTTTCTTTCTTTCTTTCTTTCTTTCTTTCTTTCTTGGTGGTGCTGGAGATTGAACCCAGATCCTTGCACACGTTAGGCAAGAACTCTACCACTGAACTGAAACCATGATCATTAACACAACCCTGTTAGCTTTCAAAATTAAATGAGATAATTTGTGTAAGAAATACCTACTAAAATATCTGTCACTAGATACGCTTTCAGATAATGGTTAATATGAAATGATTACAGAATAATCCAATCCATATATATATATATATATATATATATATATATATACTTGTTTTATAACATTGTACCTGCAATGATGAACTAATCACAACGTTCATCTATTATGCATATGGTTGGTACCACAAAATCATAAATGTAAATTTAACAAAGAAAGAATACTTACAGTTTAGCTTGAGTATAGACTTACAATGAATGTGTTGCATCAATGTTCTACTTCTATTATTTTTAATAGGTTCAGCAAAACTTTCTCCTCGATCACAGTATTTCCACAGTTGAAAGTTTTTTTCAAGTATTTCAATAAACTTCTTTACTCACAAATGACTTTTATTCCAAAAAATTTGCCAGATATATTAAGGGAAAACAAAGAAACTTACCTTTTAGTTAGAAGGTCCTGTAAAGCAATCCTTTTTTTTTTCCACTAATTGCTGACCAGACCTTGAAAAGTATAATTGGAAATAAGGTTATTTTTCCTGTGTGCCACCTCCACATACTGATACTAATTTTTACTGATGGAAGCATTTTCTTGGCTATGTTTCACTGGAACTAGGCAAGAGATTAAAGAGCTTTCTTTTGCTTTACATGAGGAGAAAATACAATGTCCCCCCTACCCTGGGTATGTATCAGCTTTAGATAAGCCTTCCAATATCAAAGACGCTACAAGGGAAGTTCAAACATTGCTTACCAGGTTTTATAGTTTCTACAAATGTGTTTAGCTCACCTAATAACGGTACGGCCAAGAAATATGGAGGATACAGGATATTTCATTCAGTGTTTCAGAGGCAGGACTAAAGAATGTTTGTTCCATGTGTTCACTTGGTGGAAAGCAGAGCACAGTCTGTTTGTCATTAATAGTAACTTGGGTTGCTATTGCCTACCTTCCATCAGAGTCCTTGTGATGTAAAGACAGAGGAGGCCAAACTTAACTCTCCTCCAAAATGGGTAAATACTTAGAGGAAGTATAGACCTAACATTTTCCAAGTGTACACAAAAGTTGAACAAAAAAAATATAAGAATGAGGAAGATTCTTTTTTTAACCTCTGCAGTTCAGTAGTGTTTTTGTGCTGGATAAACATGCGGAGAGAAAATCTTCAATGAACAGAATGAATGTTTCTTTTGTCATTTAAAATGATTTGCCGTTTTTCTTTCAAAACCTGAGGTATTCAGTAGATGATATCCTATGTTTTTTTCAGTTTATAAAATAGAATTTTAAAAATAAGTTTTTGTTCTATATGCAGAAATCTTTTTGTGTTGTTGTTTGACCCAATATGAAGAACAGATCTTCAACAAATAAATCATTTAAATAATGGAAAGAAAGTAAATCCAGATAGTTTATAAAAATGAAATGAACAGAAATTTTAACAGTATGTACTGCCATGATGATGGGTAGGACTTATGATTATAGTTACTATAGATGAGGTATTATTTATAACTTTATATAATTTATTAATTTAATCAAGGCAGCTATATTCTCTTCACTTTATATTTGAAGAAAGTAAAGGTAATAGTGGTTAACTTTTCAAAGAACTCATTTCTAGATGTAGGAGTTGGGGCTTACCAAACAACACAGTACTATTTTTCCCTTAGGCAATATCTTCTTCTGAGTAACTATTGGACAGGTTTTTGTGAACCTTTTCTGTGCCATCCAGAGGACAGGAAACTAACAGGTGACTGACCCTACTTTAGAAGTTATACCGACAGTAATCAAGAAAGACTGAGTGCCCTGTGCTTGTGTTAGAGGCTGATCACATAGTTTTTATGGCTGGGGTAAACATACACAATAGAGACTTGACTTGCCAAATGTATTTGATAAAAAATTTTATTGGAGAGTTATTAAGAATTTTTAGTTACATCAGAATCACCAGTTTGTATACCTGCCTATTGAGCATGAAAGTCTCAGCAGGCTCTAAGTATGCAATAAGCTAGAAATAATTAGAGCTCTTAGAAAGTGTTTCTTGAAAAGGTCCAAGGATTACAATGGCCTACTGAATGGGTATGAATGTTTATATGATATGCTCTTAGACCTTGTGAATGTTTAAAAGGCCTAGTACTCTTCTGCTCAGAACCCTTTATTTTGGTTATGTCAAATGGCATGAAGTTCTCTTTAGACTGTTATCAGTGTCTTTAATTTGTTTGCAAATTTAAACAGCAAACATGTTTTTGCATATGATAATAAAGTTCTGTGACAATGTCTGTTATCTTATTTTCTAAGTTAATGCTTATTGAAAACTTATTCTCTATGAAAGTCATGATATAGACATTTTACATCTATGAACTTCTGTTAATCTTTGGATCAGTTTAAGAAATAGATAATATTTTTGTCTTTATCTTTGAAAAAGAAAATGGAAGCACACTGATTTACCCAATATCGTAAAGATTAGGAAGGAGGATAAGAGACAGTTTGCACTCATGGGCAGCAGCATTCATTTCTAACCTTTCTACAGGGCTATGTTAAATCTTCTGTTCTTTTTCACATTATAGTCCAAAGGGTCTGAACTAGCTGGATATTCCACAGAATATCTTACTCATCTACAATAATGATGATATGATTGTTTCAAATAAATAAGTAGTAGAAAGTATGTTGGAAGACTTGTTAAAGCATAAGGAAAAAGATGAAGATTCAAGAACCAACACTAGTGAAATTTTAGGAATATTTAGGACTTGAGTATCCTGTGATATTCCCACCAAAGTAGAGAACAAGTCATTCAATCTTGTCCACTGCAAAGGAAGAGGCTCAGTGCTTGCCAGACCCCTTTATCACTTCAGGTTCCTTTTAGCAGAGTGAATAGTTGGTAATAAAGTCATCATCTTGGCAAGGGGTAACTGACTATGATCATCAGAAGCAGACAGGGCTTGCACTTCTTTGTTCTCATGCTTTAGCTGTGGCCTGAGAATATCATATTAACTAGAGGTTCTAAGCTTTAGATTGATTGTCTGGGTCATTGTATTAGTCTAGTCGATGCTCCTAAAATCTCAATGGAACTGGTAAGGAGAATATGGAAAATAAACGTAATTTCCTTCCCCATTTTAGAGACAGAGAAAAGGTTTGTTCTACGCTTTTACTCTTTAGAAAGCAGAGGATTATGTTTGTCATTAGAATGAAAGGTATTAGACAATGACAACACCAATCTAGAATGGGAAGTAGAAAGGAGATGCTGAGTAGCAATTTTGGCATAAGCTAATGCATCAGAGGTGTGGTTAAGTTCAACCCACTAACATTTCTAAGTCTCTTTAGAAAACAAGACCAATAAGAACATAGTAGAATCAATTTCTAGATGGTTAAACTTGCTACATGAAGCAGTCAATCTGAGTAGTGGGAGGGGAAGGCTGTGGGTGGATTCTGGAGTTCACTGTTTCCCAGGGTGATACCTAACAGCTCTGTCTTTGTTGGAATTTCTCTTAGCGCAGAGAACTGACTAGTTCAAGGCAATTGTGGAGATATTCAATTTGTTTCTAGTTTATTGTGTTTGCAGTCTCAGCCAGAAAGACTCGAAAGATGAAGATATTTCTATGGTTGGGATGTTGGGATATTTGGAAGCATCACATGTCTGGAAGTTGATGCTGGGTGTTGACTGAGACTTTAGTAGGATTATCTACTAGAATCCCTACATTTCAGCCTTTTCATATGGTCTCTCAGATAGCACTATTTTAGACCTCACAGCATGGTAATTAGGTTTCAAGAGCTGCTATACCAAGAAAAGTTAGACAGAAGTGCTTGGGATTTTTATGGTCTAGTTTAAAAGTCATATATCATCAATTCTTCTGTATTCTAATAGATAAGGTAGTCACAAAAATTCACTCTGCTTTGTGGACTAGGGAAATAGATTTTAGAAACTTATGATTAGAAGGCCAATGCTACATTGTAAGAAGGTTGGAGAATGGAGTATAATATAGTCATCTGTCTTGGTTATTTTTCTCTCATTGTTGAGCCATAATACCTGATGCCCAAAATGAAAGAAGGAAAGGTTTATTTCTTACAGTTTTTGGAGATTTCAGTCCATACTTAGCTGGCTCTAAGGCAGAGTGGCATGGCTGAGAGGCAACCATTCGTAGCAGACACAAGCAACAAGCACAGAAGGGCAGAAGAGAAAAAAACACGCCTTCTTTCTTCCCTTATATGGTATGCTGGCTCTTACCCTGGGTGGGTACAGCACTTACACTGCCAATCCCAGTGCTAGACAACAAATCAATCACAAATGCTGTATTTAGACTCCTCCATGACTGCATGAGGCTTGGGGGGCCACCTAGGTACAAACTATAACATCATATTTGTTTTGTTTTTGTTTTTGTTTTTTGTGGCACTGGGGATTGAATTCACAACCTCGCGCCTACCAGGCAGGTGCTTAAGCCTCTGAGTCAAACTCTCAGCCCTAGTTTTTTTGAGACAGGGTAACACTATGTAGTTCAGGCCGGCCTTGTGCTCATGCTGTAGCCCAAATGGGCTTTGAACTCACAATGATCCGCCTACCTCAGCCTCCCAAGTGCTGGGATTAAAGGCGTGCGCCACCACGCCCAGCTATAACATCGTATTTGAAAAACACAATCTGCTACATTATTTAAGAGAAGACTTTTTTTTTTCTGCTTATATATCCTATCTTTTTCAGTACATTACTGGTTCATTAAATTTCCTGAAATAGCACCTGGACCAAAGTACTTTCTTGCCAAAAATCAAGGCAAAAAACAAAGCAGAACATAAAGCTACATATCGGGTTCCTTGCTCTCTATAAAATGAAGCCCAAATACTAAAATTAGCATTTAAGAGCTTCTGAAATTGATACATAATTCCTTTCTACCACTTACTTGCTATTACTTTCAGATCTATCCTGTGACTCATGATTTATTTATATAATTTCCCTATGCCATGATATATGTTAAGATTTTACTTTTACATTTTTGTACATGCTTTCTCCTAATCTTAGAATTTCAAC
The DNA here is from genome assembly GCA_004363535.1 of Dasyprocta punctata. Lineage (NCBI taxonomy): Eukaryota > Metazoa > Chordata > Mammalia > Rodentia > Dasyproctidae > Dasyprocta > Dasyprocta punctata. The sequence goes on along the minus strand of RJWM01015904.1, from coordinate 988 downwards.
ACAGAAGTGCTTCTAGCATTTCCTAATAAAAACTCCATTTGTCCTAAGACTTTCCTTCATGCCCAACAAAGAAATGATTCCTCCTTTTTTCTTTTAAGACTGAAACCAGCAGTGATCTGATTAGGTACCAATTGTGTGTCATTTATTATACTATACTGTATTTCAGTATAGTATAATACTGGGAAGAGGCAATACTGTATCATGTCTGTCCCAATGCAAAGAGAATATCCTCTCACAGCAGAAATTTATAGGAGAGATGTTACTGTTTTCTAACCTTATTGCTTATGTGAACTAGTTATTCATCACAGTGTTAATTCTTTAAAGCACCTGAGTATTGCATGTTGTCCTATTTTTTAAAATATAAATTTCAAAGTATTTGAAGAATTGCCTAACTTTTCTTTTTGTTTCTGTGGTACACAAAGTGTTAATATGGATATGCAAGGCTTTTGGTAATGTTAATATTAATGGTTACCATCGGAATAAGGGATACATTAATTCCCTGGGAAGACTTTTCAAACGTGTTATATTTCTATATTCAAAAACATTTACATGTAAATATAAATAGATACTTCATTTCATTTAAATAAATAACTCAGTTAAAAACATGATTTTAATCAATTAACTTTAGGATTTTTAGTGCCTTACTTTTGCTATGTGTTTTGTGACTAATAAATCCTACTAAGGCAGCATTCTCTAGATTCGTGTAGGTCAACCCATGAGATCATCGTCCCATAATCTCCACCAGGAATGACTTCTTGTTTGCAGAGAGAGAGCCATGTTACAAAGTGACCTGGGACTTCCTCCAAGATGGCCGCCCAGATGACACCGTGACAGGGAGGCTCCCTGAATATACCATCAAAATGCTGGTATATAAACTAATATAATAACAAAGAGAAGGAAAAAAGAGGGAGATGGGTCCTCTGGACCCAAGAAGAATCTAAAACGAGAACTGTAGCCCATGGAAAGAGTAAAAGAATGAAATAAAGGC
>RJWM01015903.1:0-46659 GCA_004363535.1 Dasyprocta punctata | reverse complement strand
TACCTATGTTATATTCTGTTTTATTTATATTTGTAATGCAACCTTTAAATTCCAGAAATACAATGGTGTATATATGTGAAATATTTCCAAGAAACATCACTGTTTCAAAAATTTGAATCTTCAGTTTTGTGTAATAGAAAAGACATCATGGACTACATCAGCAATATCATTGAGCTGTGAAATCTATTTTCATATTTATGATGTTCACAGAGGAGTTGGCATTAGAAAGATACATATCTTCTTCAATATAGAAAATATATTTATATTCAATGCAGACAAATATTTTCTGTCTTTATTGAAACTTACAACTTTCATATTACAAATAAAATAACTTTTTCTTTTCCACTTGTTATTTAACTTCCACATTGTGACGGGTGAGTGATTGTGTCAATTTGAGAAGTTTAATTAAGAGATGCTTAACTACATTTTCATAGATATTGTGAAATAGGAAATAATTGTTTAAAGTGAAAAGGAAATGGGGGAGGAAAAGAAAAAATGAGGCAAAAAAGGATAAAATATAAACAAAACTTTGTGAACTAGGAGGGGAAGAGGAATTGAAGAGAGGGAAGGGGAATGGGAAAAAACAAGAGAAACTAGTATATGTTATGTACAGAAACATATTCCCTGTGGTGAGTGTGATCATTATGTATACCTAAATTATACCAATAAGATTTATTATTAAAAAAAAGAAAGAAGCTTAAGTAAATCACCTCAGCAATTCCACACCCTATGGTGTGGCATGTGGAAAACCCACCCTAGGGCAGCTCATTAACTAGATGGTGTAAAGGGCAGATGAGGAAGGGCAGATCTGCTTCTGTTTCTTCAAGAGATGTCCAGTCTGTCTTGTGTTAATATTCTCTTGGCTCCTGGCACAAAGTCTTCAGCTTCCAGTGCAGATCCTTTTGCCTTCCACCGTAGATTCTTCTGTCTTCCATGACAGACCCATAGGCCTCCTCATATAGACTTCCATGAGACAGTGCAGTGAGGTCCAGAACTTGGACTGAATCCTTGGGTCTCCATTGTGCAAACGAGACAACCTTCTGTACTCTTCCTCATCTGATGGTGTGGGTGGCCATTATAAGCCGGTCTTTAAAAATTTAACCATTTGCATGTCTTGGATTATATCTATTTCTCTAATAAAACACTGACTGATATACATATTATGACTCACGTTTCCATTTATTTATTTGTAATTCATTAAGTACAATCTGTAAGTTGAAAAATAGGTTTTTGTTTTGGCTTTGGGAATTTGCAATGTTCATATTCAGAAAAGCATAGATGTTTAATTCAAGGAACATACAATACAAATGTCCTGGGATTGCTCCATTGTATTTGACTTATCTTTCTTCTGTATTATTCTTTGTGTATGAGGTAGTTAAGGGAATATACATGGTTCAGATTTGGTCTACTGTTCTTATTAGATTTCAAATTTAATTTTGATTTGTATTTCTTCAGAATAATAAAAGTTATTAATATTCTGATGAGTTGTTTTGAACTCACAAATGCCTCTTTACATTTCTGTTATAATGTATTTCCATATAATATCATGATAAAAAAATCAAATGTATTATTCAATTTCATAGTACAATTAATAACTATCAATTCTCTATCCCCAAATAATATTCAAAAACTTCTTTAGGGCAGAATTAAATAAGAAAATTTGAACATATTTAAAAGCTTAAGGATGTTATGATTATTAATTTGATATAATAATACAACGTAATGCTTTTTCAAATCACTTATTTTAATTATTAAAACATTTATAAAACAACTGATATCTTGCTTTTGATTTTTTTCCAAAAGACTTAGTAGAGAATATGTAAAGTTGTACAAAAAATTTTGCTGTTGCTGGGATGTGTTGATAAGGGCTCAATATACCGTTTCTTTCTTTTTTTTTTTAGCACCTATCATTGAATTAATGTACTACATGTCCTAACAATTTAATCAAATTCCGTTCTAAGATTGTTACTATTTTTATATATGTTTTTATGTAACTACTCCCTCTTAGTTTCTGGAAAATGCATCAGTACTGCAGCAAACTATAACTTCTTCTAGGATTTGGAAGAGTACACATATCAATATGAAACATTTTTAAAGACAGTAAGCATTAATCATTATTTAAAAATATCTTTAATATTTATTATGTGTTTTTTCCAATCCGAAGAATTGTAAACAAATATAATGTGTATGCAATGACTTTAGGATTATCTAATTTTCACCATTTTTCATGAATTATGAAAACAAAGGTACTATATATTCTCTGCCTATATTAAAGCTAAAAGTCAATCTGCATGTTGAATATTGATTTAGAGAGAGTGGGAAGAATGACATAGAATAGAGAAACAGAACCACTGAATAAGAATAAGTTCTACAGTTTCACAGTAGCACAGTCGAGAACTGTAGTTCAAAATAACTTACTTATTTTATGATGAACTAGAACAGAAAGCAGGAGATCAAAACCTTCAAACATAAAGAAATGATAAAGATATAGATATGCTAGCTAATATTCTTTTTATTTTTCTATGTACGAATTCAATAACAAGTCACATCAAGAGGCTATGTGTGCTAGGTAAAGCTAGAGATAGAGATAGGAGTGGACAGAGAGAAAGAGGTAGATGTATAGATGGTAGGACAAATTGAAGGAATTAAAGAAGTGTAAAAGGTACACAGAAAGTCATAGAACAATCCAGTTATTGTTCTATTTTGTTTGCAATTTAAAATGTAGTTTAGGAAGATAACATATACACATTTTATAAAAATAACAGTGAATTAAGAGAATATATATATATATATATATATATATATATATACATATATACAATTAGTTAAAATGAAGAGCAATACCTGACTGTACCTCTTTCATACTAAATGCAGAAAAAATGTGGAATATGTTGTATTCACTCGAGGTCACTCCCTGTTTGGCAACTCCATCAGAACTTCTTAACTCAAAGATTTCAACCTAGTCATTTTCAATTGATGCAATATAATTTTAAAAGTATATTCCATTTAGTTTTATTATGTTTTAAATACACTAGTGATATCTACAAGTCTTACTTGTGATTTGTTGTTTCTACCAGATATTAATTTTGAGATTTTTATAATTGAAATGATTCTACTACTCTTGCTATGGTTATCGCTATCATGCTATAATTTTATGACACCTAGAGAATTAATGATTTTTAAAAAATAGACAAATTTGTATTTTATTTAATTGCTTTCTTCTGAAGCTTATTTAGATGGAAAAATTTATTTTCTTCAGTTTAATTATAATATAACAATTCATTTCTGTAAGTAACACACACTGATATAAATATGTGTATACTTTCTTACAAAGATGTATGTACATATTTAAATTAAAATGAAAATTTGAATTTTTTCCCACTAAAAATTAAAACATCTGCTTTTGCATGCATGAAGAAAACAATTAGTAAGTGATATTTACTTTTCTTTCCATATGTGTGTATATATATATATATATATATATATATATATATATCTGTCTACATGTCTCTTTATATTTTGTGTTATCATTAACAAACTCTTACATTGCACCTGCCTGGTAAGGGTGAGTTGTGAGTTCAATCCGTGGTACAGAAACGAAACAAAACAAAACCCTCCACATTGACTATTTCATAGTTTTTCTTAATTAAGTCTGTTCAATGGGTAATATAAGTTCCAATAAATTCTTCCAATTTCATTTAAGTAGCCGTCATTTAATTATGTTAATCTTTAAATAATCCAGTTACAGCCAACGTCCTCTTCAGCACTTAATGTCCTTTTCTTATTTCAGACATGTCATAAAAGAAAGTTGTTTGGCATGTTGCTGGGAATTTTTCAGCCTCTTTATTTCTAAAATTAATCTCCATTCTTTCAAATGTACTTCCCTGTGTCTTCTTGATTTTGAAGTTTCCTTTAACATTTAATTTTTGTTTGTAGTACTTAACTCCCAAATCAGTAATAAAAGAACACTTAGGATTTGCTCACAGCGAGACACTAGGAAAATAACATCATTTCTAGTTATTTCTAATTATTGTACTTATTTTCAAAGCATCAACAGTAGGAAAAAGGAGTATATATAAATAATTATTCCCTAAGATGCTCTTGAATATTCCCCTCAGCATGAATGAACTAATTGAAATGTCACATAGTATCCCCCTTAATATCTAAAATTAGTATGCTGAATCAAAAAATTAAAAATAACCATTGTAAAAAAAATCATAAAAAATAAGAAGGACAGAGACTGTATCTTTTGGTCAGTGCAGGTGGGGTTAAGAACCTAACTTTAGCACAGCTAATGAGCCCAGTGGTGGATCTACACAGCCTAACCTTCTCACTGACTCCCTACACCACTCTTCTATAATCTCACCCCAGTAATTTAAAAAAAAATTGTTATTGTTGTAGTTTTCATAAAATAAAATATTCGATCTCTTGTCTCATAGCATTGCTAAAATAATGTCTTTCTGGATAGTTTGACCTGCTCAATGCAATTTCTCTCTGACATTACAAAAATATTTTTAAGGTAGAAAACAAGCAACACACTGGCAACTGATATATTCATTATACCCAGGTTTATGCCACATTATGTAGTCAGTCTTGGAAAGTAGTTTTAATCTCTTAATTGTTTTATTGAAATACAAGTAATAGTCTACAAAAATGTATCTTTAATGTATATAAATCAGAGTGTGTCTTAGTGAATTCATAGCTGGTAGATTTTGACTTTTATCTGTATGTTTACAACAATGAGTACTTAATAACTTCATTAAAAAGACTAATCTAATATTGAATCTCTGGTGTAACTGCACAGATGGGAAGAAATGGGAGCCTGTTGAGTACACATAATCAATATTCAGAGATTCACACACTTACATTGTTCTCCCATTTTCGGAAAAATCTAGAAAGGAGTAGAATAAGTCAGTGGTCTAAAATATAAATAAAATATTTTGAAAATTTGTAGCAAATCAATAATTTCCAGCAAGAATAGTTTTTTATCAGACTACAAACTTCTATGGGAACTTTTCCATTTTATTCCTAATATTTAAGCAGAATTAGACAAAGTTTAATATTCAATTCATTTTAAAATAGTGTTCTAGGTATAACGGTTAAGGGTAAATTATGATGCATAATTGTCAATAAAATTAGCCCCTGCTAGTAAATAGAAATATAGTCTATGAATCAGCTTAGTGCTGCAAATAAGCTTCTATACAGTACTCCAATTCTTCATTAATTTTGTTGTAATTTGTGAATACACAGACCCCCTTGAAACTCCTTTATATGATTTCCTAAGACCTAGACATGAATATATTTTTAAAATGGCAATTGCTCCCTTACTTTCATCCTGGTCTATTGCCAAAAAAATGGTCCTTTTGTTTTATTTTGCTTTCTTTCAAGATACCAACCATATTTAAAGAAAAAATACTACTGCTCCTTGTTGCTTCTTGTTTTATTTTTCATCTAGCAAAAAAAAAGACAGTCTAGCCTAGCGATAAAAGTCAACGAAGAAGTTACTTTAAAAAAATAACACACATACACTCACAGAAATACACACACACACAAAAGCAACTTGAATTTAAAGAATACTGTATTTAAAAATATAAATTTAACAATTCAGCTAATGTGAACATCTCATTGAAGCAATAGCTTGAAAATTGTATCACTTGGCATCAAATGTTAGCAGGTCTTAACAGCAAAGATAACAAGTTTCAGAACTGCTGCTTCTATTATTTCTCATTCCACAGTGGAAGTGAATAGATAAACCCACGTCCTTGAAATATTTTCTTGTTTTCCTTTTATAACAGTGTACTTTTCTTTTCTCTTCATATTTTCTCTCTCTCCCATGTTTTTTAATAGAAATGAAACTGCTTCTGATAGCCATAGCCTGACTGAATTTTTAGTACATAGACTCAGACCTGCACACCTGTGCCCACTCTGCAAAATCCTAAGCTAATCACTTTTCTCAAACCCCTTCATGACTTCTAAAAATTACGAACACATTACGGTGTGTTTTAGATCTTACACATTCTCATAGGCATCTTGCAAATCCACAATTCTCAAAATAACTATACAACAAAGTATTTTATTAACCTAATTTTACACATGGGAAAATGAAAAAAATAGGGTATGTAATTCTCTCACAATCAATTAGTTTCCATGGTGATCTAGATTCTATACTTTCGACTATTATTTTATGGGTCTACATTAACAGGATCATTATATTTTTTATTACTACAAATCTTTACATTCATTATAAGAGACACTTTAATCTTAATATTCTTGATAACTTTATCTTGAGAAATTTTCACCATTAATTTACTTTTTTAATGGATTAGTGTGGCAATGAAATAGTAGATGAAAATGCTTTATGAGATTTTCCCATCATTTAGAATCTCTCCACATTTGACTGTAAATTCTCGTAGCCCATTTCTGAATGACATACTCCCACACTCCATCACATCACTTCCATGTATTCACTGCATTTACAAATGATAGAGCAATATCTTTCATTCCTTTACTTCTCAATAGTTTATATTATATGCTCATGTAGTATACTACTTCATCTTGTTTCATGTGAATGATAACAAATATTTAGTAATAGTTTGCTGTATCCAATCTATGAATTTTATTTCATTTTGTTATTTTTTCTGCCTGTATCCATGATGCTGAAAATCACTAATGTACAAAAAGATAACAAATTGTTTCTAATACTAATTAATGCAGAAGACTTAGGTGGTAACGTTTGCAATTACGATGCAAAACCTACACTATGTAGCATCTTAATGAATGACTAATAAACGTCTTCAAGAAGCATTTTTTTTTTCAGATTTTTACATTGCCTATTCTATGTGCTTCAAGGCCAAGGTCTTTGAAGAGCCTGATATGTGGTCAAAGTCCAATATACATTTGTCATTTAAATAAATCTAATTCCATCTAATCTCTGCCTCTTCTGTTTGATTAAAAAACATAACTTTTGGACTGTTAATGAAAACCATCTGTTAGATCTGACATCAGTTAGGTTTTGCATGATCTGATATGCCATCAATTCATGTAAGAATTGATTTTGTGGTTCATGGGATAACCAGATTAAATATGACTCCTAACTATGTCTGGAATAAATGAATTCATCAAAGTATATTAAACTCACTAAAATGAGTGACAATCATGCCACCTGGGGGAGGGAGAGGCTACAGAAAACGGAATGTGGGGGAAGGAGTAATTCATTTCGGTTTTTCTTTTTCATATAATTACTTGAGTTAGGACATTTCATCTCACTTCCTGGCAATTGTATTTGTATTTATACCATCCAAACTTTCTGCTCTTAGATCTTAGATGTGCAATAATTATACCACTGGTTTCCATAAATATCTATTTTTCAGATGACCACTCATTGATTTTTAGACTTCTCAGGCTACATAATTGTGTAAAAGTCTGTTGTTTCACTTTTTTTAAAAAAAATCCTGATCAATATTTCCTCTCCCAATTTACATTTTCCTTTTTCTCTCAACTTCTGTCTTCCATATACAATGATTACTTTGACTTTGTCAAGTGACAAAGTGATTCTTTCCTACATCATATTATGTACTCTATCTTCCTGATTCTCTTTTGAGAAGTTTCAGCAAAGTAGAATCCTGAGTATTTTAGTTTAAACGATCTTTTAGTAAAGAATTGTCGCTAAAACCACGATGTAGCCATCAATATTATTGTCTACTTTTTGTCATCAATTTGTTGTTTCCTGACTTGTTTCTCTTTCAGAGCATTATCTTGTCAAAAGGAAAACGATGTGGAGTAAATTACCTTCTAATTTAACCAAGAATGGCCAGTATTGTCTGGCAGAATAAACCCCCGGGGTGCGAGTGTTTATGTAAACATAAATGTCTAATGATGATCCTACTTTGATCCTATCATTCCCTCAAAGCAATGTCTTTCAGGTTTGGAAATTTATCTATCATTTTTTTTTCTAGGATTGTGAACAAACTTGTTTAATGGTCTTACTTTAGTGATCAAATCATGGATTTTAGAGATCTTTACACTTTGTGTCACTATTCTTTTGTGCTATCCTTTTGTCTACCCTATTGCAATTTTTTTCTTTCACTTTATTACAGGAGAACTCCATAAAGATATTATTGTAAGCTGTGTACTTAGAACAGAACCTCATTCAGAAGATAACTCTGCAAAGACTACGAATAGACCTCTCTGACAGTATTTTAAATTGTCTTTAACTACCTCTTCCTTCTACATCCACATAATCCCTCACAACCTGGCAAAATCCTATTTGTGTACCTATACAGAAAACTAATTTTTTTTTCAGAAAACTAATATTTTGTAAAAATCTCAAAAGAGTTTAATGATGTGCTTATATGGTTATGTAATATGTATAAATTTTATACATACATATATATATAGAGAGAAAGAGAGATATGCACATTATATAAATGCCTAATAGGCTGTTTTTCATGCTAATATTTTTAGTGTCACATGTCATGGTTATTTTCATTTTTCTTTATTCCAGGTTTCTTGCTGCTAGTACCTAACAGCACCCAGGCATCATTCTTTTAAAATTTTACTGAAATACATAAATTAATATAATTTTTATAAATACATATTATTTATAAATGTAAATATATGTGACTTTTCAATTGATATATTTAAAAATCTGTAAAATAATTCACTATGAAAGCAGAATTAAAGTTTCTCACCACACAAAATGGTGATTTTGTGAAGTCATGCATGTTATTTAACTTTGTTTTGAAAACAGTTTGATAATGTTTACATACATAAAAAGAACATATTGTCAAACTTAAAACAATCATATTTGACAATTATGCATCAGTAAAATTGGAAAACATTAATTCAAAAAGAAGTTATTGTTTAAATAAATATTGAAAACACAACACTTTTCTATATATATTCATATGTGCATGTTTGGATGCAAATATGAGAGATTCCCTGCGTTTCATGTGTGTGGTCATATGCCCATGCCTGTGTGTATATGCGTGTGTGTTTATTTGTATTGTATATATCTTGAATTTCATTAGCTAGAACTTTCAAGTCTTTTGTGACTGATAATTTTCATGTCAAAAAATCTTGACTAATTCATGTTTTCATGTGATGTGACTTTTAGAATTCATTAAATTGTAATTTTTTAATAAGTAGAGTTTCATGAAAGTCATTACCCTTCCCCCATGACAATCTAACTTTGTTTTTATATTATATGGCCAGAGTCATGACAGTCAACCTTCCATTGCTGTGAAAAAATATGTGAGTTATTCAACTTGTAAAAAAGAAAAATTTGTTTTGGCTTATGTTTTCAGAGGTTTCAGTTCATGTTTTCTTGGGCTATTGCTATCGGACCTGAAGCAGAATGGCAGGCACATAAAATAAAGTGAAATGTGTCAAAGAGAAAGAGACACAGAGAGACAGAGAGACAGAGAAGTTCAAGTACTGAAGGACCCACCATCCTCTCGAAGGACCTTAGGTCAATGACTTAAGATCGTTGGTCCTGCACCTTTAAGGTACCACCCCCATCAATAGTGCCACAGTTACTAAGCCTTAACACATGGCCACTCATTCACACTCTATATTTCCTAAAATTTAATGTAGTAGATAGGCTTGATAAGTTTTAATGGTAGAATATTTCTATTGAAAATTCTGTACTGCTTTGTATTATTATTAAAGTTTTGCAAACATTTGATTCAAAATGTTTCTATTAATATTTTTCACAAAATATAGTTTACAGTTTGGATAGTACTTATAAAGTTCAAGTAATGCTGTGATGCTTTAACAAATTTGGTCATTTAATTACTTTCTTTGCCCTGGAATAATTTCAGTAGTATTTGAATTACGGATTCTATCAAGATTGCATGCATCTCACCTGTACACCTGATAAATATGTTTATGCAAATTTCAAACCAGCTCTCCAACTTGTTTTAATTGGTGTTTTGTAGCTTTACATTTAATTTATGTCAATTTAAGTAATTCATTATTTTCTATGAATCAGTGTATAAATCATGATGAAGATTACAAATATTTGTGGCTGAACCTGTAATCCATTTTCATTTATTTATTTTTTGGAATTTTTTAAAGGAAAAGAAAAATAAAATGAAACTTCAATATAAGATAACAGGAGGGTAGCAACATATTGTTCATTTTTAATATCAAATTAATGAACATACACATTTGAAAATGTAAGCATCAGGATCTTACTGAATTTATTATTAATTTTTAGTCTTTGAAATATATTATTAATTTTTGACCTTAAACTGTATTTTAAAACTGTCATATTCTCAAGATATTCATAGTAAATTTGTGGTAATGTTACAGACATGGATTTTTATCATTACATAGGAATTACTAGAAGTTGAAATTGAATTTTATAATATGCCTGTTAATTGAATATCATCTATTATCCAGTATTCCATATTGTTTTAATAATGCTGCTGCTAAGGTTTTTTAATTAACTGGCATCACTTTGAGACATTTTCATGTAAAAGAGTATTTAAGTGCATTATTTTAGGTGAATATTATGTCAAAATTTATCTTCTATATTTTTATTTGTGAAAAATGTGACACTTTTGTAATAGTCAATAAGTACCTGACAATTATTGCTAACTGAATACTTATTTTCTGTTGCTTTAAAACTATTACAGAAATTGTTTTTATTACTTTTTATCATTTTTGCTATTGTAATAGTTATTAATTTATTTCTTTTAACATTTCTGGTATACTTTCTTACTCATTTTTTTTTATTTCTGGTCTTTCATAGCACACACATATGTGGGTGTTTTCTTTACAAGGAAGATGGTAATGTGAGTGCTGTACCTGCCCAGGGGTGGAGTCAAATACAGTGTAAAAGAGGCGGGTCTTCCTCTTGTGATTCTGCCCTCTCTGGTGCATGCCCTCTCTCTCTCTCTCTCTCGCCAGCACACCTTGCTGCTTGCGGCTGCCATGAACAGCAGCCCCGCCATGCCATGCTGACTTGGAGCCAACTAAGCAGGACTGAAAGTCCCGAGAAACTGTAAGAATAAACCTTCCCTTCCCTAATTTGGGGCATCAGGTATTTTGTCTTGGCAACAAGTGAAAAGTAACTAAGGCAACTGTTAAGATCACAGGTGACTAAATAGTCACTCAACAAAGGTCATAAAAGATAAATAGGGTCATAAATGATCTTCCCTTCCTAGGCAAGTTCTCAGATCTCTAGGAATTCAAGAATGAAAAACAAGAAATACATATAACAGAACTGACAGAATTAGTTGATACACAGAAAATTTTCTTTTCTTCTGCATCTTGATACTGACTAAAATGAAAGAGTAACCAGAATATTTTAGGGACCCCAAACTGGAGTTCTATTTTGTTGTTGTTTTCCCACTATACCTACTGACTAAACCCTGAAAGGAAAAATTGTAAGTGATAGTAATTCCTGAAATCTGTTGTAGGTTCTCATTTTTGTAGCCCATATCCTGCAATCTGTTGTATACATCATTCACAGAAAAGTTTTTTTAACCTTTTTTAACCTCTAAATAGATTATCAGACTATTGACTTTAGGCCTGCAAAGTCAATCAAACAATACAAGCATTAAGTTTTTTGTTGTTGTTGTTGTCGTTGTTTTGCTTTTTACTGTAATATCTACTATCTCAGTCTGTGTTCCTCTGAATCAGCTGGTTGTTCATGGACCGGGGTGGAGGCTCTTCTTGTCTCCCAACCCACGTGCCAGCAGGCTCACAGGAGAGCTGGCTTCTTGGATCTCCTCCCAGCCCGCATGGCTACTGCTGGTTCATGAGAGGGGATTGTCTTCTTGGTTCCCTCGCTGGGCTGCATAGCTGCCATTAGCTCACAGGAGGGGGTTGGAGAAGAGGTTTTCATGGTTCTTTATAGTACCTTTCTTTTTTTGGTACCAGGGATCAAACTCACAACCTTGTGCCTGCCAGGCAGTCACACTTACGTCACTAAGCGAAATCCCCAGCATTTAGTACTATACATGCTTATTTTACAGTTACCTATTCATTGTCAAATTGAAGTTCATTTCTCTTGGAAAATAACCACCTGACTCCTCTTGCAAGCAAATGTATGATGACACAGAGTTGTAACTATGGAAGAAAGACAAAATATCCTGTGATTTTACAAGCTGTACCTGAGAACATCATCTCTCTCTGCATAGGTGTTCGTTAAGTGAATGCAGTGATAAACAGTCTCATGGTCACCCTATTTTTTGAGTTGTCTTATGGACTGATATCATCCTAGAAGCAACTTTAATTATTCCTGTTGTAATTTGGTATTCTGAAGATAAAGTATTTGCTCTACAGTATTACTGGAATTACATTGTCTGGTATAAACTCAAGCAGAGAACAATCGTATAAGCCATTGTTGTCAGCTTTCCGCCTTTCCTTTGTGTATATGTGATCATACATTTTAAGAACACTAATTCCAGTGTTTACCAGAAGAAATACTCTCACCAAGATCTATAAAATCAATCTAACCTGCATAGCAGACAGCTCACTTGTGGCATATTTTTCTTTGTTCATTTTGTTTTGTTTTGTTGACTCTTGAGATCTATCTTTTATTCTCTCACTTCTGCACAACGGACATGATTATAAGGAAATTTATTGGAAAGTAATGAATATAATCTTCACAACAGACTGCTAGCACAAATTCCTTCCAAATCCATGGAAGAGTGTCTAGGATTTTCTCCTTTGTAAATTTTTTTCCGTTTTAATTATAAATTATACCAGTAACTGTTTCCAATAAACCATGAAATATTTTTGTTCTTCAAAGTAAATCAATCCCTTATTCTAGCACTGATCTCAACTACTAGTTTGAGTATGTATGTATTTATTTAATATACATGAACTGACTTAGTACACGCTTTCCAACTATATAGATTTTCTGTTCTAGATTTATCATTGTAAACCCTGAAATTCATAACCCCCTTTAGAAGAGATTACTGATGATAATATTAAGGCTCTTACTCTTATTTAAGGCCACTCTGCTCAGAAAATTAGTCTAAGAAATTAGAAAATTAGTCTCCCATCATTGCCAAGCAGTGACATATCCCCTTAAAGTACATATAGAATATGGGCCTCAGAAGAATCTCCATAGTTTGAGTTCAAGGAGAGATAGGAGTGAAACAAATAATCCTAGATATCCCTGTTACCCTGAATAACCCTCATTATTATTTCCAGCTTTGTGATAATAAGCAAATTTAGCAGTGTTTTAAATTGTTGCTATAAAAGCAAAGTATTGTCCCATCAAGGAGAGCAAAATGCCAATGAACAGATCAGAGTAATTGAGTTCACCAGTTTAAAATATTCATCAGTAAAGTGTGCTGGTCAAGAAAATCAACAAAGAAAAAGGTAATATCCTTTGTAGCATTCCATAGTGTATCAAAAGAGAAAAACTATGAAAAGTTGTTAAAGAGTAGGGTGAGTGATTTTGAAGAAAGTCACTGGTTTTATATTTTTTTGACTTCCCTATCTCTAATTCTCTTGAATTTGCAGTTTTCAGTTTCAAATAAAAATTTATGAGGTGCTATAAAGTAACTTACACTTGTCACAATTGAAGGTAAACCAGTCTTAGTTCTTTCTTGATTATGAAAAAAGTACTTAAAATACTTAAGAAGTGTTGGTTTATTCATTTGTTTCCTGAATATAACATATACATATTATTTATTACTATGTTAATACATATTCTTCATAATTCCACTGATGAAACAGTCAAAGCAGATACCACTAATGACTTTTCTCTGCATTACCCAACCTTTGATTTTTTGCAAGGAATTATTTTGAAGCTTGTACTAAGGATTAAATGAATATTCCTAGGAACTTGATATAGGGCTTATAAGGTCATGTGCAGAGTATTTTAGCTGCAGATGTGATATGATTGAAGTAACATCTGAATGAAGTATATATGCAAGAGATTATATAAACCTGATATTTGAGTATGATTTTTGGCAAACATAGACTGAGAGAAAATAAATAGTAACACAGTTCTGTTTCTTACCAAAATCCTATCTTCTTCTCATGCAAAAGCACAAAAAGTATAAAACAGCAGTAGAAGAAATAGAGAACCAATATGTAATCTCAGCAGATTGTCCTTAAGTTACATTTTCTACTAGTGTTTAATGTGGAACATCAGCAACTTTTTAAGCACCACATAATAACTGCAAAAAATGAGCAAAACTAAAGATAAAACAAAAACAACATGAAGTACCAGTTTAAATTCACCATAGATGTTTAACGCATCATAGTGGACAATAAAGAAAATAAAATATCACATTTTATATCGCATAATTTGTCTTCTAGGAATGTTATATGAAGTGGAAATGCCAACTGCTGTGTCCGTACTACATTCTCTATTGTCCAATCAATCAGTTGATAATAAACTGGTGATGCTGCTGCTTTGTAGCAGAGGAAAAATTGTTAATTAGGCAGTTATACTACTGCAAAGCAGCTGTGATCACAACCTCCTGAGCACTGAAAATACTTCCTTCCAGACTTGTGTAAAACTTTCATGTGGAAAACTACAAAAACAGCTAAATATGCATATTTCATAATTTACTGAGATATATTTTGCATCATACTGGTACATTCTGCAACTCAGCAAGAATAAATACTACATCCTGGGACTCTTCCTCTAATAAACTGTGTTACAGCAGTCAAGCACAGAGTATACCTTTTTTATAATCAATAAAATCATTTGAGTTTAAGGGGAAATCCTGGAGAGAAAGGGTAAGGAAATGTGTAGTTAATCAAAGAGCTCCATAAATGTCATCTCCACATCCTTACAGAGTTCACACATTTTTTTTAATTAGCATAGAATTTTGATACTCACAATGAAGTTATAAAAGCCTCTTGATTTATTTTTAATCTAGAGCATTAAGGTATTTATATTTGAAATCTAGCACACAAATATTAAAAATATTGATGTAATATTATGGTTTTGAGAAAGTAAATTTGTAAATAACTGGTACTTACATAAATTGCATTGTGGAAAAAACTAAGCATAATTACAGTGAATGATAACCAATGATACTTATCTAAATTTTAAATTGAGATGTTAATAAAAATAGCTCTGTCTCCAAAAGAATATCCTGTTAAATAATTTAACCTCATGTTCTTCAAAATATTTCTTTGCTTTAAAAAATTCCTAGGTAACAACTGAAAATTATGTATGGATCAACTAAATCAGCTTTATATCTCCGTCACCATACACTTTTGAAAATTATAAAGCCATATTTACTTGCATTACATAGATGCATCAAATTATGTGTGGAACAAAGCAAAGCATCATCTTTGAAGTGATTGAAAATGTTAGGTGTTTTTTGTTATCATTTTAAGACTGTGCTTTGAGGAGTCTCTATAAAAATATCCTACATCTGAAGACATAATTAGGTTAGAAGAATGCTCAGATTTTAAGATGTTTTAAATAGTTAAATAATTTGTGGGCTATGGTAATACTGACCATGATGTGAGCACTCAGGATAGGATCCAATCATGTTAGAATTCACCCTCAGTGTTTGTCACACTCGAATGTTCATAAATAAAGTAAATAGAAAAATTTACTGAGTTATATGACACAAGTTCAAGAATATCACAGAGTAGGACAAAATCTGTCCAATTTACCATATGTATTGGTACAAATTCTGCACCTGAATGTACTCTAAGGTCTGCCTGCAACCCTACAGTATTGACAGTCTCTGAGATTTTCTACTGGACACACAGATACAGTAATCTCTTTCACTGTTTAGAATGCTATGAAGAAGGCCGTTCGACCCAAAAAGTAAGAGAGATCAATGTAGATCTTTGATAACCCTCTCATAAAAGTAAAGAACTTTATTTTTTGTATCTTAATTTAAAAAAGCTCCTCTTATTTAAGTGTGTTTGATTCAATCACTCATCATGAAGACACCCCGGATTCTGTTCCTTCGATTGTGCCATCTTTAACTGGCATCCTGAATCCTGTCATGCAGTATTCTCTTCACAGGTAAATACATACAACTGTGTATTTGAAAGAATACATACAACTGTGCCACATATTTGAAAGAATCACAATATAAATACTGTTCAATTAGCTTATTAACATACATATAGCTAGTCATATTATTTCTTACATAGGTAAAAGTAGAATATTCTTTTAAAAGAATATTCTGTGTGGAACAGAAATAAAATTCTCATGTTTCCTTGTAGTACTAATCCCATCTGTATAACTATTCACTTTATAGAGTAGACTTCACTCTGGAATTCTATACGTATTGCTTCAACTTACAGACTTACCATCTTTCCTCCAAGAGTGCTGCATATCTTAAGATACTTCAAACACAATGCATTCAAAATTCAGCTTGCTCTCTCATCCTTTATTAATAAGTATGATTCTTCCATAGGATTTCTATCCATAGGTGGGATATCCACTGAGAAAATTATTTGGAGAAGAAAAATCAGAGTTTCCTTATCCCATAAAATCCTAATTATTACCATCTCTGTGATAATTTTCATTAAACACAGTGTTTAATCTTTGGATATTTAATCTCTACTAATTTTAGACATTTATGACACTAAGTGTTGCATTTTCCATTGGATCAGTTTCTTTTAACCCTTCAGTAAGTTCGTAGAGATTTAATTAAAATTAGAGTTTCAACAAGCTTTGTTTAGGTACGATCTCCTGTAGAACAAATCAAATTCATCTTAGACTCCTAAATAAGAACTTTGCATGTCTAGTACCACTTAAGAGCATCTACTATGGTCCTTTGTATTTTCATCTTCTATATTACATGAACTAGACTAGCATGCTGTTTTCCTTTACATGGTGCCTCCACTCACACTGATTTTCCTGATAGAAACACCCTTGTCTCTCTGCTTGTTTCCATCTCATTTTCCTATTTTCAATTTTGTGAAGCTTTCTGTTGCTCATCCTGGTCTTTTATTATAGATTGATTGAGTTCTTACTTTCATTCTTCCACTCTACCTACAGTAAGATTTTAATTAAATGTTTACTTAATTTTAATTAAAATTTCTCCTATTGCTGGTTTTGATATAAATTGCTTTCAAAATCATATGAGAACCACCAAGTGTTGTGCTTCCTTCATCAACAGATGTATGAAACATAATATTTAGTTTTCAACTTTGGAGAGAATCGGCATTTTATTGGACACTGAATATATTACAAGTTTTGATGGTCTACATTTGCTGAAATATTGTAAGGTTTATAAAACACATATTAATAATCCTGTAGCTATGAAACACTTATTCAGCTAACTATATCAGTGTATCATTAATGACTTGAATTAATGTTATGTTCTTCAGACTCTACAGATAATTCAGATATTTTAGGGCAATGTTTGAAAAAAGTTAAATATCCTTCAGATATGAATGCACATCTAGGCCTTGGGATGTAACTCAGGGATACAGCATGTGCTCAGCATGCATAAAGATCAGAAACCTCCAAAGCAAAAACCAAAGCAAAAAGGGGGAAAAAAAAGACACTGGAGATGTACATTTCCTATGTCATATGAATGTGAACTACTGTATTTCCAAATGTCTTTTCAAAATTGGTGCAATGGCTGATTGATTATGTCCAGCTTAGTAAGGGAAGCTCAGTGAATTGCCTTAGTAATTCACCCTAGGGTGTGCAAGACCACCCTAGGGCAGTTGTGGTCTTGACAGTATAAAAGTTAAATGAAGGGTACATCTGCTTCTGTTCCTTTGGAGAATTGCAGTCCTCCCCTTTCACCATAGATGTCATCTTCTGGCTTCCATTGCAGACTGTTCAGCTCTGGCACAGATCCTTCAGCCTTCCGGCTTACACTCTTCAGTCTTTCAATACAGACTCATCAACCTCCCGATGCAGGCGAACATGATACCCTCACTACAGTGAGCTCCAGACCTTGGACTGAATCCTTCAGTCTCCAGTCTGCATAAGGACCCTCTTCACTCTTCTGCATCTGACTCTGTGGGTGACCACTGTAAGCCAATCTTGTAAATTCTAGTGTATTTTTATATGCACATATCCATTATATTGTAGTTGTATTATATCTGTTTCTCTAGTAAATACTGACTGATACACTGAAGAAAAACATAAAATGTTTTAAAAATAGATCATTTACCATGCAATTGCATCCAGTTTATTAAGGAATCTAATGAAGTTACCCTACTGAGTATGACAGATTATCAGAAATACATGAATAACCGGGTACAAGAGAGATGTAGAACTCCATATAAAGATGATCAGGAAAGAACGTCACCAAATCTTTTACAGACTGACAAATGTAAGCAAGAAACAAATATTGAAAGCTAAAAAAGAAGTCTTGGGTGCTTATAAAGTCAAATCCAGAATAACAGCTGATTACTAAACAGAAATACCAAAGGCCAGAAAACAATGGGATGATACATTTCAAGTCTTAAAACAGAATAACTGCCAGCCTAAATTACTATATCCAGCAGTTATGCTTCCAAATCAAAGATGAAATAAACATCTTCAAAATAAACTGTGTCTTACTTACTTTTTACTCCTTGCCGAGACAAAGTACCTGACACCCAAAATTAGGTAAGGAAAGGTTTATTCTTACAGTTTCTTGGGAGTTTCAGTCCATTAGTTGGCTCCAAGTCAGCAAGGGGTGGTGGGGCTACAGTTCATGGTGGCTGCAAGCCACAAAGCGCACTGGCAAGAGAGAAAGAGAGCGGAAGGGGAAGACCCACCTTCCCTTACACTGTGTCTCAGCTCCACTCCTGGATGGGTGTAGCAGTCACGTCATTAATCTTGGCACTAGACAACAAACTGATCACAAGCATCAAACTCAGCCCCATCAAAAGTACATGAGGACTTGGGGGTACATAGCATATCACCCAATACAAACTGAAACAAAATGATAAAAGTTATTTAAAGGACCCCTACACAAACATATAGTAAAGAGAAACACAATCATGAGAGGGAAAAAAAGAATAGTTTTTATAAGCAAATGAGAATTAGGAAAGAATCAAACATGTTTTGTCAGTCTATTTAAACTCTTAGGTGAATATAGGTGAAATAAGTGAAACAGATTATTTGAAATGACCAGAAGAAAAACAACATAATGGAAGAATGACAATTTGCGCATGTTAGGTTGATCTGACCTCAGTGCATGATCACATTTTAAACCTTTTTATGTTCTGTGAGTCAGACTAGCAGTGTAATGTTATGCTAGGGACCATTGCCTTCTTTTTATGTTCTTGGGATGTAATGTACACATTTTTTAAAGCTTTAATGTATCGGGAAGGTATGAAAGACAGGTTCTTGGATTTCCAGTTGTCCTTTTCTGTTATGTTAACTCATATTACAAGTAAGAAACCATATGGGAGACTTGCATCAACGATCAAGTTATATTAAATTGAATTATGCATTTGCTATCCAGGGAAATGTTCAATACCTTATATAATGAGACTTTAGGTTCATAAATATGAAGATTATATCTGGTACTTAACAAACCTCAAAATGTCCATGTATTTCCCTTTATTTTGAGTAAAATCACTCAAATAAGTGGCTTGGCATTTTAGATATCTCTCACTATTTAACAAATTATTTCAAAAGTTGGTGAACAGAACAGAATAAACATTTATCGGCTCTATTCTTTTGTTTGTATCATGGATTACATTATATCACCTGAATTGTATAATTCATCACTTGCCAAATTTAAAACAATATAAAAAATAGAATGATTTCTGAGATATCTTGGTTCAATAGTTGTAGCACAGAGGTGCTCAGCAGGTTGAAATCATGGTGTATTCTGGAGGTATACTAATCCGACAGTTTGAGCAGGACTAGAGAAAATGCCTCCAAGGAAGCTCACTTACATGGGTGACAAAGTGGTGCTAGTTGCTGACAAGTGGCATCAATTTCTCTCCATTAAATATATCTCAAAAGACTGTTTAATTTCCTCAGGACATGCCGACTTTCTTGCTCCAAACCAGTGATATATGACATGGCAAAAGAGATTGATATTTCCATTTATGACATAGATTTTAAAGTCATGTACAAATATACCATATTCTATTCATTAGAAATGAATTATTTTGCTTGTAATCAGGATAGAATAGTTTAACTTTCTGAAGAAAAAAATTCAAAAATATTTTGAATACATTTTAAAAGTACAATACCCCTTCCACTGACCAGAAACTACTTATATGTTACCTAGTTGAAAATACACTCATTGCCAATATTCTCCAAAGTTTCATTTCTGTAAAGAACAAGTTGGAAGTCCAGCATCCTGTCATCGAAATCAGATTTGGGTGTAAGAGAAAATTCATTAACACTAATATCTCAGCACAGATCTTTAAGGATAACACTGCTCGATAGGTTGATATGTGACCTACAAAAATAATGTATGTCTCCTTCAACTCCTACATAAAATAATCAAACATAAGAACTGGTACTGGCATTTCTTAGCAAAAGAATGAGTAAGACAGAAGGCACGCATAAGTTCACATCAATGTTGTAATACAGTCTGGCAGAAGTAGGTCATCCTTTGACCAAGACAGAAGGCCTTAATTTTTTTTTATTGCTCTTGACTTTGTTTTTGTGAACCCTTTGTTATAAACTTTACATATTCCATGTTCACTAAAGTTCATCCATGAATTTCTTAGCATGTTTTCAACCCATAGATTATGGGGAGGCTTAGGCATCCCATTTTTTGTTTATTTGTTATGTTCTACATATTTGTGCTATTTATTCTCTGCTGGTCATTTCTGTTCAAATAGCTGTCATTGCTGCTTATATTATTATATTGAAGCATTTTAATATCTTATGAATTTTATTGGAATTCACTAAACTAAGAAAAACTATAGGTATAAATTTCTTAAATATATGTCCCTATTCCCTTTAGAATTTGATGAAAGCTGCTGTATAGCAATATCCTGAAAGATTTCCTTAAATAGGAATTCTATTTTTAATTAGCCCTTCTTTAATCTGTTGCCTTGAGTTTTTTCTGTGACCCTAGAAATGGATTTTAGTGTGAACCTCTTAACTTCATCTTTAGACCATATTTTCCTGGCAGTGTCCTAGGTTTGATCTTTATCTGAAAATCACTTTCTAAATACTGGCATTACTGACATTCTAGGAAGGCTTAAAACTATCCATCAGACAATGCTTAACAATATTTGTGTGAGGGATCCTATGTAAACAAGTGATCAATGACCAAGCTGGGGTTTTCAGAGTTGGTATCAAAATGGCACCTGGATTAAAGACTAGCACTGAGCAATCTCTAATGACTGAAATGAAAAAAAAATACTTTGATGATGAGATATTTAGGTAGTGCGTTTGACTGTGTACTTTATGCTGAAGGACAAACGAACTAAGGTTAGATTCACAGGCAGTGAAGTTGGACACTTAAATATACAATAGGGGCCAGGAAGTGTTAAATCTGTGTATAACATTTAACATTCACCAGACAGTATCAGCTGTCAGCCTGTGTTCTCTGCTGTCACAGTTGTGGCATGATGGATATAGCAATGAACCGCCCTGAGTATCAACAACAGGAACTATCTATGAGGTCTACAATACGGACTTTCACTTATCAAGTTTGATAGAGTGTGCCACTGCTTATCATCAAGCATTTGGTGAAACATAATCCATAGTGAATCTCTATAGTAAAACCAGTCTTCAAAACGTTCACAGAGCTATTGTAATTAAATCGAGCATCTTTAAAAAATTCCAATGCAACTACTTTGAAGATAATATTCAATAAGTTAATCTTTGTTAATTTCCTAGAGTAAAAATTTCCAATGCTTTATTTTATAGAATTAGGCAGTTACTCTAGATATAGATCCATCTTCCCTGCAAATAAGGCCTCAGCCAGCATCATTGTCTCAGGTATAGTTGTCTTCTAGTCACTTGTGAGGAATATTCCCCCAGTTCATTGCACCAGGTTAATAAACCAATTTAACTCAAAAAGAGTGGTGGGAACAGGTTCATCATTGTTCACTCAAGGTTGTATTATACTTCACAACATCGAGAATTCTCCTAGTCAGACAGAGCAGTGGAACTACTTGTTGACGGCATAGGAGATGGATGCACCAGCCCAGAGGATGGGTTGTTGTTTTGAAATACATGTATACAAGTTAATGACATAGGTTGTTCCATGTTGCTAGATAGTCCGGAATAGAAGAAATGAAAACAGATAGCTATGCTATTTCTCATTCTAAATGATGGAACTGGAAAATTTGTCTTGCTGGTTGAAATTATTCTGAGTCCTCTAAAGTTTGAGCTTCTCGTTATGGAAAGGAGCAGACTAACAACACTGTTGGGAGCAATGGCTGAACTCAAAACTGTGGCTAATTTCTTCTCATTTTGGACTCTTTTGTACAAGGAACCTCATACAAGATTCACTACTATAAAAAGTGCAATTGACTGTATTGTGCAGGAGGAGTTAGAGATGCTCTTATGTGAGGAATTTAGAGTAATTTGAGGGAAACTAAGGTGATCAATTTAGGCTTTTGCTGTACTAGTCACCTATTAATATAAACTTGTAGGAATTCTATTAGAGAAAGTAGTGATTGCCAAGAGCTAGACACCTCAAAATTGGGAGTTGGAATAACTTCATCAAGTAAGTTTGGAGATTAACTAGAATAGTAGCAAAAAGTGAATCGTCTCTTGTGTGTATAATGCAGAAACAAGAAAATACATACCTGTTGCTACACCAAGACCAACTGCAGGGATAAGGAATACACTACATCCTATCAATCTCCCTCTTTTAAATTTTCTCTGATGAAAGGAGATTCACTACTTTCAAGTGAATATTGCTCTCCCAGAATTATTTTTTACCAGATATTTAACTTTATTA
Organism: Dasyprocta punctata; assembly: GCA_004363535.1. Taxonomy (NCBI): domain Eukaryota; kingdom Metazoa; phylum Chordata; class Mammalia; order Rodentia; family Dasyproctidae; genus Dasyprocta; species Dasyprocta punctata. The sequence goes on along the minus strand of RJWM01015903.1, from coordinate 23,866 downwards.
ACAACTACTAAGCTATGAAATATGAACCAATAATAAACGTTAAAGAAAATTTGCTTGAAATACATTACACAGAAGCCAACCTTGTGGGGAAGGATGGACTTAACTCAGATTATTTTGAGACTAAGCTAAACTTACCACAAGTGGTGGATTAGGTCGAATACAAATATATGTCACCCAAATCCTCTTTAATGAAGTGATTGGCAATTCAGATACTCCACTGTCTTTCTTGGTTGTTAAGATTCTAATCCATTGTCTTCCCATGGCTGCCATATTCAATTTCTTAGGAAGAAATGGGTGTAAAATCTAATATTCGTAATCTCTGATAAGCAAGATCTACTTCACAGAACTTTGTATTTTTGTCTGAGAATATTTCAGGTTTGTAATATGACTTGCCTATTCAAGTCTAAGTCCCTCATTCTTTACAAGATGAGGCAATTAGATGGAATTTTGCATGTAGATATTTTTCCAGTACTGTGAGTTGAACTCAGAATTTTTGAACTTAGCTACAACTCAGGCTTTTAAAAAAATTACCTTGTAAAACGGTCTTGCTGGGGCCAGAGATATAGCTAGTGGCATACACGCACTTAACTGGAAATACAAGACCCTGAGTTCAATTCTTGATACAAAAACAAACAAACAAACAAACAAACAAAAACAAGGATCTTACTAAGTTATTAAATTGCCCAGGCTGGACTCAGACTTGCTGTGCTCCTCTCTTAATCTCCAAGAGTGCTGGAATTACACGTATATTCATCCACACCTGGCTATACCCATAATTTTCATTAAGGATGAACTTATTTCAAACATCTGAATTTCATGCATTGTATGGAAAAAAGGTGGTACTAATTGCTTCTTCTTTGTGTACCATATCAAAAATCAAGTTTTAGGAACATAGTAGTTGAAGTTCTACTTTTATTCATTCAGCTAATACTGTCAATCTACTTTCATCAGGTATTCTTTTATGAGTTAGATATACAACAAAGACCAAACTAAATCAAAATAGTTGCTATAATAGTTTTTAGAATCTAGTAGAAATGTTAAAATTAAAATATGTGTGCATTGGTAAAATAATGTTAAATATAAGAAAAGTAAAACAAAGTTAATGAACATGGTTCAAGTTTATGTTATTAAAAATAAAGTACTCAAATTGCTGATTGATTAAAATTCTCTTGTGAAGAAAGGGAATGAAGCTCTTTGATTAAAGGGCAAAGGGCTATCTAACCAAGGTCATGATGAAGTGACTTGATAAGAAGTTGACAAGTTTTAAGAGGAATGTTGATAAGGAACAGCCAGGTCACAAAGGATAATGAAGGAACACTATAGGCTACTGCAGAAATTTTATTTTAGAAGAGGATTTGAGTGTTAATATTACCAAAGTAAGTCAAAAGCAATGTCCTAGGCCATCATTAAAATCACTGTTCTACAGAAAGAATTTTTCAAATGGAAACACTAATAAAATCACTTTGCCTTGATGATTTGGAAAGGAGGTAAGTAAAGAGTTATGAAATAAGTTTAAGAGTTTCTGATATTACTGTTTTAAATATTAGCTACTATCCAGTATTGTCTATTTATGTCTATAAATATAATAACATCAGACAATGTGCATTCAAAGTTAATTTTTTACTGTAATCATCAAATAATTAACTAAATAGACAGTTCCTAAGTAATTTATAAATTACAAAAGATTATAATTGCATATGTGTGTATTGCAAAACATGTAACCATATGTCTATTCATAACACTCAAATATAATTTTTGAGAATTAAAAAAAAGCATGAATATGCTTGCATGTTTAATGAGGCTATATAGAATATCTTTACAGCTTTCAGTTGATTAATAAATGAAATTCACAGACAAGAAAAATGGCATTTGCTTATTCAGTGGTAGACAAACTTAAAATAAGCTTGAATATTTTGGTTATTACTTCTTTGAAGAAATTTAGTCCATTTATCCTAACATAGATTCAGACACATAAGATATGGGAACAGGATTGTTTATAGGACAATTTTGAATATGGTGAATAAAATAAATCCCTATTGGATATTAAGATAACATAGTAAAGTTCAAGAAAACTAACTTGTCATTTAGAGTATATGAATTCTGTGTTTTGTCACAATCTCTCATTTTATTTATTGTAACTCTTTCCATTATTGCCAACAACACATTATATTAAGCAAGAAACAAATAACACTACCAAATAAGTCATAAAAATGTTCACATGTTAAAAAGCATCTCACTGACTTGTGAGAAAATACAAAAGGATAAATTTTTTATAAGAAATTAACATCACATTTACAAGAACAGGAATATTTCAGATGCAATATACAATTTGAAATTATTACATCAGAAGCAATTAAATTACTAATTGACATTTTCATGCATACTAGTATGCTAGCAATGATATACAGTAATAAATAAAGATCATGTTAAACTACTGCATTTGTTAATCACTGCGTTTCACAAGCTGATACTGCCTGCAGCAATTTTAAAATGAATGTCATAATGCTTTCTGTAAGAAAGCTTAAACGAAAAATATGGGAAGATTATGTAAGCTTCATCTTTGAGTTCAGATATACGGAACTGAATCTCTTGTGACTTAGTACGTAAAAATTAGCCAATACACAGTACATTTGTCTAACCTATATAAAATGACAACTTCTAAATGTAAATATCCAATTCAAACTGCTACATATTTTTTAAAGCTGTATATCTCTATTTTAAAACAGGACATAAAAATGCATTCATCATAGAAGTTCAGTGTCAGATATCTTAATTTTACTGTTGTAATATTTTGTATCTTAAGTGGTTCTGTCACCAGGCACTGAGAGACTGCAGCAATCTTTGTTTACTCATATCTCTCTAATGCATCCCAAACTGATCTAAATTTATTGTAATCTCATATATAAATATATAATGAGTTTAAATATGTAAAATTTATCCCAACTTAAGGAACATATAGATGAATGTAAAGAATGAATTTGTAACCATTATTTTTGTTTTCAATGTATATTTTTGCAAGAAAAAATTCAAACGGTCTATAAACACTCCACATCATAAATGTTGCCCAACCTTTGGAATGTTTTTCTTCCTATATGACTTCCTTGGGTAAACACTACACTGTGTGTGTACTACATACAGAATTTAAATATTCCATCCATGTGAAGTGAGGCTCAAGTGATTATAAGATCAGTCCCCCTAGAGGAGTCTCAGTCTCTGCTGTAGCCGCAACATAGTTAATAATAATACTGCTTTTCACACTCATTTGTCTGAGGAACAAAATAATGAACCAGCAATATATAGACCACAAAACCATTGAGTGTCTTCTCCAAGGCAGATTTCTTCATCTCACTCCAACTCCCTCCAGATATTTTGGGAACACTTCCCAAATACTATTTCTTCCTCCTCTAGTGGGATGATTTTTAACACCTAACCATGATTGCTTTGCTCCCTTCTACTTGCCTGACCTCCCAGTCCTCCATGGATAATTCTAAATATTTCTTTGTCAAAATTCTATTCCTATTTTACTTGAAATGTGTCCTTGATTATAAAACATTTATTTGTCCTTCTTTCAGTACTCATTAGTATGGATTACACTACATAGCGTGCTTTATTTTTATTTTTTTTTTTAACCTTTGAGATGGAATACATGACAAGGGCAAAGAACAAGACTTATTGTTCTTTGAGTTTTTCTTAATGCCTATAACATTGCTGATATGTAATAGCTTTCCATAAGTATCTACTGAATAATTAAATATAATGCCTTATTTGATCGCCTTGGTATTGCTTAGCTATGTAACCATTTTGTGAAGCCTGTAAAAGAAAATGAATGAGTAAAGACACTTAAAATGTTTAGTAGCATTTTAAAGGGACTAGCATGCCATATGTTAAGTTATCTCAATGAAAAGAAGAATTACTATAATTTTCAAAATTCATATTTGAATTAGCATTATTCTTTAAATCTGAATATGGATGATTTCTTAAAAATTCTTTCTCTGATATAGGAAAACATTATTTAATGTAGTATTCTATACAACATTTTAATATTGGAAATTTTTATTAAACAAGTTATTAAAATAATTTGTGATGCTACTAAAATTTTTTAACATAATATAATGGTTTGAAATGCTGAGTTTACTGAAAGCCTTCTGAAAGATATACATTAATATTGATGCAATATTATTAATAATATAATATTTATATATCATTATATATTATATATGGAGCATATATGTTCTGGACTCATTCATTTCCATTCTTCTCGCACATCAAGTGCAGTGACATTGTCACCAATATTTTAATTTTGAATAAATTTACCCTCAATAGAGAATGGCAGATTGAGATTTAATATTTAAGGCAAGGGAGACTCATATGAGACCTAAATGATATTTATAAAAAGGTAAGACACATAAAGCATACAAAGAAACTTGTTGATTTTGAGTAATCATTGCCTGATTCCTTATGAGGTGAAACAGGGTAATAATCATATTGCATACCTGAAGTAGATATCATAGTCATCAATGAATACATGAGCCACATAATACTTTCCTCTCAGTCTATACTTACCCACTAATCCCACTGACAATATATATTTTTTGAACAAATTTTCAGAACCAAATTTTCTTATGCAGTTCTTCTATAAATCTGTATTATGCATTACATCAAAAAGGTCTGTCCCTAAACTAAGCTATACAGTTTTTCTGTTGATTCTTCATGTTTAAAAATTCTGTTTTGCATATATTTTTAAAAAATGTTATATATGTTGCATGTATTATATCTTGTTTAAAATGTAAGGATCTTGTCTGGATTTTGTGCTTGAAAATGTGTTTTTTTTTTAATTTTTCCAGTTGATCTTATTTTTTTGCTTACATTTAAATGAACATAGCTATTGCATAGTTAGCAAGATGTATGATAAAGCTCTTGAACATATTCCTCATAGTTAAAATTTCATAACTTCTGATAGACAACTGTTTATTTAACATAAATTTATTAGCACTTGATACATCAAAATTCACTTACATGCCTCAAAAGACTTAAAGATTTTGAAAGCTTATGTAATTAGATTTTTACTGACAAAGTAGAATTTATTCCAATTATAGCATAGCCTTTAAAGAAATTAATGAAACCTAAGTGGAGTTCCATCAAGTACTAAAATGTTGCATGTAACTTGAAATAAAATTAAATGAATATATAATACCCTCCTATAAGACATGAATCCATAGGTTCTTGCCTCATGGATGTAGTCTATAGCCCTAACTATGACACAATGACAACAGGGTACTTTCCCAAAGAATATTTTTATTCTCAGTTTACATTTCCAATTATAACATTCAATCAGTGTATATTTTTATTATTTAAGTGATTTAAAATAAATGTTTCAAAATATTTCTTATGTGTTTTCAATGAGTTTAATTGAACAACATTTAGTATGTTTAAATGCATAACAATTTAAAATTTACAAGAGCCCTACTCCAATATGTTATCACTGTTAAATAAAGTAATATGCCAACTGACAACTTTCAAAACTTATCAACATAGAAAAACTCATATACATTTCAGAAAAGTGGGAAAATTTATAGAGTCTCAGTATCAGTATTTTTTTACAGTGTCAGTATTTTGCAACCAACAGCAATTCAAATGATTGACATATTAAATTACAACACGTGCTAAAATCGAAAACCAGACAACCAGATATTAAATTCCTCCTATTGGAAGGACTTAATGCTACCGATTATCAATAACAATAATAAAACACTCATTTCCAATTAAACAGTGCTTGTATTTATAAGAAAGAACAAAAATAATAATAAAATCAAACAAAACGTGCATATAGGTGAGTCTTTAAGTCCAACTACCAAGTCACAGAATATTTAGTACACAAACATAAACAATACTATAGGGATTTGCAATAAATTGCATTGTGTGAACTTTGTCTGGATCCAAACTCGAAGAGTAAAATAAACCATGCCATTTAAATGAAAAGTATAAGGGAAAAAGTAGATTAAAAAATTCCTAATATTACATAGTATGAAATTTTTATTGGCCTTGGGATGGTATAGCAAGAGGTGTGCCCCTCTCTTCTTCCATTGCCCCATGTTTAGGTTACTTTACACTCGTTGCTGAGACAAAATATCTGATGCCCAAAATTAGGGAAGGAAATGTTTATTTAGCTTACAGTTTTTTGGAGGTTTCAGTCCATAATCAGCTGGCTCCAAGGCAGGGTGACATGGCACAGGGGCAACACTTCAAGGCAGCATCTAAGCAAAAACAGTCAGCGTAAAAGGGGCAAGAACAAACCTCTTCTCCTCCCTTATACTGTACACAAAACACCCCCCCCAACTCCAGGTTGGGTGTAGCATTCACCAATCTCCTTGCCCTGCTTTGCACAAGATGAGGATGTTTGCAAAATAAGAAACCTGGCTCCCTGCTGAGTCTCTCAGTTAAACTTCTGACCTTCTCATCTATGAAGTAAAGCTCATTAAAATCATGGCAGACATCTCAACACAAACCATCAAGGCAAGATTTTGGAGTGAAGCACTTAATGTCCTGAAAGAAAACAATTTCCAAACCAGATTGATGTACCCTGCAAAACCATCTTTCAAAATTAATGGAGAAATAAGACACTTCCGTGACAAAGAACTGAAGAAATTTATGACCAAAAAACCAACACTGCAAAGGATACTGAAAGATATTATAGATAGAGATACAAATGACACAATTCCAAGAACAACAACAGAAAGAAACCAGTAAGGAAGGTGAACAGTTAAACATAGGGGAAAAGAAGAGAACCTACAGCATAAAAATAACTTGATAAGGATAAGCTAATACATATAATTTTAAACCATCAATGTATATGGCCTCAATTTATCAACCAAAAAATAGACTGGTAGAATGGATCAAGTAAAAAGATTCAACAATATACTGCATACAAGAAACATATTTAACTCCAAAAGAAATTCATAAACTAAAAGTCAAAGGATGAAAAGCAATATTCTATGCAACAGGAATCCTGAAAAAAGCAGGGGTAGCTATTTTGTTTGCAGACAATGTGAATTTCAAACCAAGAATCAACAAAAGAGATAAAGAAGGCCACTAATTTATCTGTTAGGAAAAAATTCAAGAGGAAGAAATATCAGAAATATATGTGCACCAAATATGGGATCACATAACTATATAAGATAAATATTAATAGACATGAAAAACCAAATAAGCAATAACACATTTGTAACTGGGGAACCGTGATGGCCCATTGTCACAAAGAATTAGATCAACTACACAAAAAATCAGCAAAGAAATAATAGAACTGAACCAAACCTGAGAACAGATAGACTTAGGAGACTTTTCCAGAGTTTTGCACACAACAAAACCAATATTCACTCTTCTCAGTTACACATGGGACTTTCTCTAAAATAGACCATATACTTGTGTGTAATATATGCTTAAATAACTACAAAGGAAATGATATTATTCCATGCTTATTATCTGACCATACTATAGTGAAATTGGAAATTAATGACAATAGAAATTGCAAAAACTGCATAAACACATGGAAACTAAATAACACCCTCTGGAATAACAAATGAGTTATAGTTGAAATTAAAGAAGAAATTAGACAGTATCTATAATCAAGTGAAAATGCAAACTCAACTTGGGAGAACTGATGGGATGCAATGAAAGCAGTTCTAAGGCGTAAAACAGATCTAGCAGAAAAAAAAAGATAATGCTGTACCTCATCCTTCTGGAAAAAAATCAAAGGGAGGAGATTATAAAGATTAGAACAAAAATTAATGCAATTGAGACAAGAAAACAATACAAAACTTAATGAATTAAACAGTCGATTCTTTGAAAGAATAAATAAAATTGATGTATCAGTATCCAACCTTATCAAAAAAAAAAAAGGAAAGAAAAAACTCAGATTCATGCACTGAGGAATGAAAAGTGTGAAATCACCACAGAGCCTGTAGAAATTCGAAAGATCGTCAGTACTTACTTCAAAAACTTTTATCACACAGAATAGACGCATGGAAGAAATGGAAAGATTCCTAGAAATGTATGAATTTCAAAAGCTGAATCAAGAAGATATAAAAATTCTAAATAAAACAACATTAGCTAATGAAATTGAAAATGTAATTAAGAATTTACAAACAAAGAAAACTTCAGCTCTTGATGGGTTGAAAACTGAGTTCTGCAAGAAATTTCTAGAAGATTCAATGCCGGTACTTTTCAAACTCTTTAACGAAATTGAAAGGGTAGCAATTCTCTCTAACTCATTCTTGGAGGCAAGTATTACCCTGATACCAAACTCATAAAATACCCAACCAAAAAAGAACACTATAGGCCATTCTCCCTAATGATCATAGATACAAAAATCTTCAACAAAATACTAGCAAACATAATTCAGCAAATCATTGAGAGGTTATACAACATGACCAAGTGGGATTATCCCAGGAATGTTGGGATGGTTCAATGTATGCAAATCAATAAAAACAGTAAACCATATCAACAGAGTCAAAGGCACAAATCACATGATCATTTCAGAGATGCAGAAGAAGCTTTTGATGAAGTTCAACAGTCATTCATAATAAAAACCCTGTGGAAAATCAAAATAGATGATCTTTAACTCAATTTAATAAAAGTTATCTATTGCAAACCAAATGCCCACATAATATTAATTGGACCATAACTTCAAGTTTTCATGCTAAAATCAGGAACAAGAAAAGAATGTCCAATATCACCACTCCTATTCAGTATAGGTCTGGAAATATTAGTCAGAACAATTAGACAAGTGAAATAAGTAAAAGGAATAAGCAAAGGAAAAGAAGAAGGTTAATTGACATTATTCATAGGTGACATAATACTCTACATAGAAGACCTGTAGAATTAGCCAAAAAAAAAAAAGACTCCTAGAATTAACCAAATTCAGTAGTGTAGCTGGATATAAGGTCAACACTCAAAAATTAGTAAGAATCCTGTACACAAACAGCAAACTCACTGACAGAGAAATTAGGGAAACCACACCCTTCACAAGAAAACACACACAAAACAATGAAACACTTGGGAATGAATCTAATAAGGAAGTGTAAGACCTATACATTGAAAATTTCAGTACTCTGAAGAAAGAGATCAAAGAGGATATTAGAAAATGGAAAGATATCCTTTGCTTATGGTCAGGAAAAACAAGCATTGTGAAAAAAGGCCTTATTCACAAAATTGTTACACAGTTTTAATGCAATCCCAATGAAAATACCTTTAGCATACCTCACAGATCTTGTGAAAATATTCCTAAAATAAAGTTTGAAATGAAAGTGACCTACAATGGCAAAGGCAATCACTTCAAGGCAGGTGGCATCACAATCTCAGACTTGAAATTATACTACAAAGCTATTTTGATAAATTCAGCATGGTACTGGCAAACAAACAAACAGGAAACAAAACAAAACAAAACAAAAAAAACAGACTTGAAGATCACAGGAACAGATTAGTAGATGAAGACACAAACAAACAAAATTAGCCACCTTATGTTTGACAAAGGGGTCAATCATGTTCACTGGAACAAACAGTCTCTTAAATATATGTTGCTGGAAAAACTGGCTTTCTATACACTGAAAGACTAAAAGTAGACACATATCTATTATCATGCACTAAACTAAAGTTGAAATGGATCAAAAATCTAAATATCAAAGCAGAAGCATTGAATCTACTGGTAAAGAAATTAGGTAGAAATCTTGAAGGCCCAAGGGTGGGCAGAGAGTTCATGAACAAAACCAAGTGTTATGGGAAGTACTTCGAATAATTAAAAACTGGGATCTCATAATATTAGAAAGTTTCTGTACTTCATAAGAAATCACCAACAAGGTGTAAAGGAAACCCACAGTTGTGAAAATATTTTAGTCAAATGTCCTTTAGAAAAAGGACTTTTGTCTTGAAAATATAAAGAATTGATAAAAATCAGCCTTCCCAAATTCAAAGACCAAATCCAAATATGGGTATCTGCAATGCATACATAATTCTCAGATGAAGATATACAAATGGCAAAAAAATATGCAAAAATGTTCAACATCATTGGGTATTTGAGAAATAAAAATTAAAATTATTTTACTGGGGATCAAACTCACAACCTTGCATCTGCCAGACAGGCACTCAAGTCACTGAGCCAACTCTTGGCCCTGAGAAATGAAAATTAAAACAAAACCATGATTACATCTCACCCCATAAAGAATGGCTATCATCAAGAAATCAACCAATAACAAATACTGGAGAGGCTATGGGGGAAAGAACCCTTCTCCACTGTTGTTGGGAGTGTAGACTAGTACAACCACTTTGGAAATCATTGTGAAGATACCCTAAAAAACTAGGATTATAGGTTTCATTCAATCCAGCTATTCTCTTTTTGAATATTTTCCCAGAATGAATAAAAATGTCATATTACAGCAGTTTATGCACACTCATGTTTATTGCAGCACAATTTTTAATAGCTAAATCTTGGAAATAGCCCACATTCCCATCAACTGAAGAACAGATAAATTTAAAAAATGGTATTTTTAGACAACAGAGTACTATAAAGAAGGATAAACTCGAGGCTTTTATAAGTAAACTGATGCAACCTGAGACCATACTCATAAGTGAAATAAATCAGTTTTGCATGTGGAAACATCATTTTGTCTCCCTAGTGTAAGCAACTGAAAGGAATTATTGTTGTTTTTCACATGAAGTATTGGTGTGTGGCTAATTTTTGTAAGTACAGCCATTGTATTTTAGAGATACATACTGAAATATTTACACATGAATTACTATACTTAAGTTTTGCTTCAAAATAATAAATGGCTTCTACAAATAAAAATGACTGGTCGTAAGTTGAAGAGTGTTGAAGCTTAAGATTGGTACAATGATTTGTTATGCTTTTTTCTGTACTATGTTGCATATCATTGAATTCAATAAAAGACTGAGCATTTTATAAAAACAACTGTGTACTATCGCTACTGTTTGTGTGTTATCCAGTGTGCCACCTGCAATCCACAAAATGACATACATGTTAACACATTCTCAAAGTTTTTGAATGCTGAGAATGTGGTATATACAGAGATACTAACCCAAGTTCAGTTTTGTAGTTTATAAATATCATTTATGGGTATGTTCTCATGAATTCCTCTATTTTAGTCATTTTCTTTAGACATTTCTGTTCCATATAGCTACCACTTTTGTACTTTATCTGACTCTAAATTGAATGTATAGGTATTTCATTTTTCTATGACTTTCCATGTTTAGTGCCAAATTCAAATCCAAATATTGGAAGTCTAGCAAAAAGGAAAAATACCACAAAGTTTTGGCTTCATATTTGTAGATATAAACTCTGAGAGAAAATTTTTCCTTTCTTCAATATGTTGGCTCTTTTTGACTCTTTGTACTGGCCACTAATGCTGTATTGTGACTGTGGATATGAGAATGAAACAATGGAAAAAAAAGAAAGGACAGAAAAATAATTGTATTTTTTGCACACTGAAAAATGTTAGCATCAGTGTTGGTTTGCCTAGACAGAATTAGAGGAACTGTGCCTATTTTAAATTTGCATCTAATAATACTCAGACTAAAGAGACTGAAAAGGAAAAATGATAAATTCACTGCCAGTTTGGTGGCACATTTTGTATTGATGCCCAATATGAGTCCACTTACTGCTATCTACTTTGCACAGCTCTGAAATTACTGCTGCAGGTATTCTGTGCAGTTTATATAATGGCATTCAATAGAAAGGTAGTTACAGTATACTAAACTCATAACACTTAAAACCAGAATTCTCTGCTACTATTTATTGCGCTGGCATGACATTTGTAAAGCAACTGCCTTAAAAAAAACTATTAAATCTTTTGAATTCTACACATACAAAAGCAGTTACAAATCATGGTCCATAAAGTGTTCTATAGTCAATCCTTTTCTTTCTATAGTCATCATTCCTTTTCTTGGATCATTTGCTTCCTGAACCAATTTATTGGCAAAACTGGAGTTGTATTGCAATTATTACTCTTCCTCAACCAAGAAATCTCATATTCACAAATAACAGAGGTATGAGTTAGAAATAAATCATTCCTCTATTATATGGGAGATAAAGCAATATTTATCTGAAGTGTTTGAAGCAATAGTTCCCAACACTAGAGGAAGGGTGCAGGTCAGAGACCTGTTGGCAGATTTCACAGTAGGATATGAGCTGCAGGGAGATGCCAAAGCTTCATCTGTGTTTACAGCTGCTCCACATCACTTGCATCACCAACTGCACTCTGCCTTCTGTCAGCAACATCATCCGATTCGCAGAGAAGCACAGGCTGTAGTGTACACAGTGGATGAGAGGATCTAGGGTGCACCTTCTTTGAATCATCCTGAGAAACTCTCTTCCAACTCCCTGCCCCTGTACATGGGAAAAAATTGTCTTCCTTTAAATTAGTCCCTGGTGCTGAAAAGGTTGGAGACTGCTAGCTTAGAGGATCAGATTCTTCATATATATATATATATATATATATATATATATATATATATATACTAAAAATATATAAATATATATGTACACATACATATGTGTATGTATATACTAATATTATTTTCATAGTTTTATCTACAATGACTGATCCAACTCATTTTATCTTAACATGACAAAACAATGTACTTGAGTCAGCTGTATAAGTAACTGACAATTATCCATTTTGAATTACTCTTGACTATAAAGGACATGTTCTACATTAATCATTTTTAATGCAATAGTATGTAGAATAACAAGCATTACGTAACCTATTCAAGCATAATGGCACTATTTCTGTAAGCTTGCTTGAATCCAGCATCACCCAAAAATAATCTGAGGCTCAGTATAGCAAAGGTAAAGATTTGATTTATTTCACTTAATATAAATGTTTCTCATGTTCATCCACATATTGCAAAGAATAGGGTGTCTGATTTTTGAAGACTGAATACTCTTCTTTTTTGTGTACACATCAATTTCTGTATCCATCTTTTCATTCATGGGTACTTGGGTTGACTTCACACATTGACTACAGTGAGTAATGTTGCAGGGAACGGGAGAGTCTGCATGTTTTTCTGATTCCATTTCATTTCTTTGGCTACATATGCAGTAGTAAGATTTCTGAAACACAGGGCATATGCTTGTGTTTCTTGAAGGTGCTGGAACTACAGAAGTACAGTATTTCTTAGAGTTTTAGATCCTTCTCACGAGTACTTAATATTTAATGAAAGAAATATTGTTTCAATTAAATTGATACCTCTTCTATTTGAAAAGCTTGTAATAAATTTATGTGAAAGCAGCAAGAGATAGTTCTTTCATTCTCTTAGTCTGATCCTAGTAGAAATATGATTAGAGTAGGTAATAACTTTGTGAAGAGATCTAGGCCCATGTTCTGCTTAAGGTGTACAACACTTCTTCCAATCTTTTAACATTGAGCAGGCTATTTTTATTTTCCCAGTTATGTTGATCTGAAGAAAACTTTGTGTCATTCTTGATGTTCCAAACAGTTTATAGAAAAGTTAATACAAATATTTGTATTTGTTAAAATATCACATGTCAATTCTTAAATAATCCTTCCATAAAATCTGAAGGTATGTTTAGAATAATTTAAATTTAAATACAGACTACAAAATCATGAAACATTCAATTTTTAAAAATCATTAAGTGTTCATCTTAGTCTTAGGCAGTGACCAACAAATGGAGTGAAATCTATGAACAGTAAGAGATTCATTTGAATGTAAGCTAAGAAATACTGCATTTACATGAATATTTAATTAAAACCAAGTAAATAATAATTTAAATGCCAGGAAAATTAAGAATCTGAAACAATCAGAGGAATTATTTTGTGAGTGAGCTGACTTCCCTTAAAAAATTTGGTCTCATGTTCCAGAGTGAATGGGCAGGAGTAATAATGTAATAAAGTACAATACAAACAATATATATATGATATATATATGCATATACCTTTACACATTCTTTTTTAGAACATTAAAAAAGAAAGTCCAAATGTTAAGAGAAGTAAAAATGAGGAATATGTACAGTAATAAACTGTCAAAGTGTTGTTAATGCCTAATTATACTGTGCTGATCTTAATGCAAAATTGCACATTTTAAAACCTAAGGATACATATTTCTGTTTTGCTTTAAAATTGTATTTGTATAAGCACAATATAAATAAAGCTTTTTTGTTTTAATTGAAATTTTACACTCTTTTATTCTTCCCTAACTAACATTGTACAGTTTTTTGGAGATACCGTGTTAACTTTCATGCTTTAATGACTACTTCATTTTCAAATGGATTTCTAACAGAAATAAGTACACTCTAAGTGGATGGTTGTCAGAATCCGCTTACTGCAATAAAATAATTGAGAATTAACAAACATTTGAAACTTTGTGTTGTATAAAGTATCACTGCATTAAGTTGCCATAAGGAATCAAGTTCATATTACATTTTATAAAGATAGCTCATGTTTATGTAGTTTTGGTTTCAGTAATATTAAATACATAAAGTGCATATGCAAAGGAGTAAGCAAAAACTGTAAATAACATTCACATAACAACATCTATAGTCTTCAGAGCTTACATAAACACTGCTAAAATTGCAGCAAAACTAGGATCAAGTGCAGCAAAAAAAGACATTAATTGCAGTTCTCACACTGAAAATAATAAGCTAAATGTCTAAATATGTATGATTGATTTCTCTTAAAAACTTTTCTCCAATCCTTCTGTATCACAAAATAAATAACTCTGAAAACATCTAAAACATATCAATTGCAATAAAATGTGTCAGATAAAATGCAGCCCTAATCTTTCTATACCATATTAAAATTCAGTGTAGCATGTAGTATGTCATAGCAGCATATGAAAGTAAGGCATTATGATTAAGATATTGCAAAGCTAGAAAAAGTAAACATTTAACAGGACAATATTTAGAGTTAGTAATTTTTTTCAACCATATAGAAAGTAAAAAATAACTCTAAAACAATTCATGTAAGAAAATGAATGTACTGCACATTTCTTCCAGGGAAATCATGGTCTTTTTTGTCTGATTCTTTATGTATTTGCTGTGATTTTTAAATTTTTTTCTCAGTTGACTCATATGGACAACAATTTAGTTTATCCCATTGTGATTACATGTGGGAACACACACACACACGTCACATCACATGTACACATTTTTGTATCAAATTATTGTTTTCAGGACCAGGAGTTTGGCTCAGTGGCTTAAGCGCCTGCTGGGCAGGCATGAGGTTGTGCGTTTGACCCCTGGTACCATAAAAAAAAAAAAAAAAAAAGGACATTCAAATTATGCTTTCAATAAAAATATAATCAAATTAAAACTTTGAAATCTCTCATTAGCATATAGTAGTCACATTCAGTAATCCTGCAAAATTGTTGGGATGCATGAATAAATTTGAGGGATTTGGAAAAAAGTTTAAATATTTTTGAAATATTATTTTTATGACTTATTTTCTATCAAAAGTTATAAAATTAACTGTACTCAGAGTAAACTCCAAAATTGTTTTCCTTGATTTTGCTTATAATATGTAATGCCAGAAATAACTGAAATTCTTAAAAATTGTGTTTTAAATAAACAAATCAAAGGAATATAAAAGTTTTGAAAAACTGAATCTTGATAGTTGTCAATTTCAAAGTTTCTTTCCTTATGCGTATTATATGAAGCGTAACACAATTTTCTCAATCTACACCAATATGTGCACACACACACTATGCATATACAAATGGCTAAAAAAATGGCACATATCAGTTTTTCAAGATGAGAACATTTAACATTTACTTTTTTGTTTGCAGTTTTCAAGCATACAGTTGCACTTTTATTAACTATAGTCATTACGCTGCAGGATAAATCTCCAGAATTTATCTGATCAAACTGAAACTTGATAACTTTTTTAAAAACTTAGGCCATGTTTGTAGTAAACAGCATTTACATTCTTTGTGGGGAATTCATACATTTACATAATACACATTGGTTACTTGTATCACTCGCTTCCCCTTCCTCTTCCTTCTCTAGCAGTCTCTTAATTTCCTTCCTCTTTATCTGCTTTTCCTTTTCCTTCTTCTCCTCCTCTTGCTCTTCCTTCTCCTCTTCCTCCTCCTCCTCCTCCTGCTCCTCCTGCTCCTCTTCTCCACCTCCTCATCCTCCTCCATCATCTCCTTTTTTGGTACATGTTTGCACACATAATGTGTGGAGTTGGTGAGACATTTTAATTTCTTTTTCCATTGCCTTCCCGTGCCCTGCATTGCCACTCCCTCCATTGTTTGATCCCTTTTCTCCTTTAGAAAGTTCCACCTCTCTATTTCCTATCATTTACCTTTTATTTTGCTCTTTATTTTCACTTTGGGTTTCTCATATAAAGAAAAAAAAAATCTCTCAATAAACACTTCCATTACACCCTGTGACCAGTTCGTTAACCCGCCACTCTGCTTTAGTTCTATGTGTTCAGTAATTTAGATTCCATATGTGTAAGCTTATCCAGTGTTTTTATTTCTATGCCAGACTTTTTCATTTAGCATAATGCCCACCAGGTTCATCCATGTTGTACTGAAACACCAATAAGCAGATTTGGTAGTTTGATGATAACATAGATTGAGCACCTTGCAAGAATCACTGAGGCATTTCAGTTAATTTGTTTCAGGTATGTTGGTAAAGAAAATTTTCTACAAGTACTTGCTGCTAGTTATTAATTTCATTTTTTTATTATTTGTTAGTTTTTGCTCTTGATAGTAATCTTGTACAGAATCTTGGATGAAGGAAGTGAGAAGGTCAAAGGAACTGAAGAGATATGTTTTTATTATCTTACCTGAGCATGTAAGTGGAATAGTACTCTGTCTTGCTACCAGACATGCTCACAATCATTTTTACTAGTAAAATGTGACTGGTCAATGGGCTGATCATCATTCGATCTTTGCCTAAAATAATAATTATAAAAATAAAATGTACTCTCTAGATGATAATATAAATGCAAATTGAATTTGTGCTGTAAAAACCCAAGAAAAATGGAGCACCCCAAATTCTTCCTAACCTTAGATTAGTTAATAAAATAATGTGATAGGACCAAAATGGAGCCACCTTTTTCCACAGAAATGTTTCATTAATAGTAACTTCTTTAAAAGAAAACACACATACAACTCACTTTTGTGACAGTGTAATAAATTTACATCAAAACTATTTCAGGGAATACTTTCTTAGTCTAATATGCCACAAATATGTTTAATGTGAATGTGTTTTACATGTTCTTAAATTATCTTTCTAGTTAATTATTTATATCGAATAATTCTTGGCCTTGGCAAGATAGGAAGCACCAAAAAGAAAGACAAAAATGAAAAGGAAGCGAATTTTGATGGAAGAAATGAACACAGAAAGACCTGTGTCTCATTACATACCAAAGACAATTTGACCAGCGGGAGACAGAGTTGATGGCCAGAAAACAAAGATTGTCCAAAGGAGATTAAAATGACAAAGATATACAGATCTTCTATACCTTTTAAAAATATGCAAGAGATGTTGAATAAATGAGCAAATGTGTTAGTAACCGTACGAAAACACTAAATAAATACACAAGAGGCTAAATTTTTACTTCTAGGGGGCATACTTGTGCAATTTCTTGCACACTCAGTATAGAAAACCTGCTGTGCCATTTCCTGCAAACTCTGAGTTTATTATATATTAATAGGAATATTCATATATTACTTATCACATGATTGTGGATTCTTCTTTTATTGATAGTTTTCTCACATATGTATACATATATACACCATATGTTTTAAACTTAGCATTATTTTTGTTTCAATTATGAAAAATCTGCTATTCCTTGATGGAAATATGAAAGATGAAAATATCACAAATTATAATACTTATTTTCCATTAGAAGTATCTTTTACCTACCACTCTAATAGTTGTAATATGGTTTTAGTGAAGTTACTTTCACAATACAGTATAAATTAAAACTACACTTTTACCATTTAAGTTTATAAAAGACTAATCCCATTATTACTGTTCTCTATTCTCTAGTTACAGGTAATAAAATTCAACAACACAAAATCAAGTACAGTACTAAAAATAATTCTTCCATCATTAAATGCTTTATAGTTTTCTTGGAAATTTATCAGGAAGAAAATAATTATTTCTAAAATTATCACACAGGCAAATAATCTTTGGGTAAACCACCATACAAAAATCTACACACAAGCATTATAATTCTGCCTAAATATTAAAATAATTATATAGAATCAAAACAAGTATACTTCTACTTACATATTTTAATACATAAAGTAATTCTAGTTATGATACTAATTGCAGCATTCAATTTCATTTTAATATATGTGAACTAGTTGGCACTTCCAGACTTCTACTTGCATCATCATCAGGCAAAATACATAGGTATTTTTCTTCCTTGTTTTTGCTTGATCCATCAGTTTTGTTAAAATTATGTCTATCTTTTAACGTCTCTTTTTACTTTTATTTGTTTTACCATTTTATTTGGTTTATGCTAGACATGTTGATACACATCTTTAACTTATCACAATTTACCCAATAACTAATTTTAAATCTTCTCCAATTATTTCAATTTCTGTGTCTTTTGGGTTCTCTATTACTCATTCTTATTCAATCATTTTTATTTTTAGGAGTAGTAGTACTAGTTTGCTATATTTTTCCTAATTCTGTACAAGCTCAGTTTTGTTAACTATGTTTGACATTGTTGTAGTCTAAGGAACATAATCTATATTATCTTCTTATTAATGGGTACTGAGTAGTCTATTCCATGTAGTCCCAATAACAGCAGTTCCTCTTGATCATTTTAGGCATGGTTTAATTTTTTGTTAAGGACTTCAATATCTCAGTTTTGTTTCATTATTTGTGTATGACACACAATCTACTTTTTTGTTTTTGCTTCTTACATGACCTTTTATGGTTTTTAACTTATATCATCGGATGCCCACAGTCTATCATCTCTGCCTGGAATGCAATGTCAACACCGCTCTGTGGCTCTTACTAACTGTCTTAACTTACATAATCTACTTGATGCTAATATGAGTTTTGTCTTACTAACCCCAGCTCAGTATAAAACAACCAAAAGAAAGAGAGTTCTACCACACCTTTTCCAGAATTCCTTTTTGCTGCCAATTTGGCCTCAAATCCCAGAAACTTCAATGATCTTGAGATCTGATTTCTGCTATTTCTGTTATGTTTACTTCTGTTTGAAGTCTACCTGCCTACCCAGTATGAAAGAACTGTTGGACAGCAAGCCAAGATAAAATGGTAATCACTCAGTGTGTCTCTCATGTATGAAATATCATACATGAGAGAAGACTTCTGCTACTGGTGTCATTCTTGCCCTAACTCAATATTCCACCATTTTTAGAATTTATAATTTTTAATCTACTTTCCACTTCTTACCTCAAAGAAGATGAAAAGTTTACAGAATCTTATTTCATCCTGCATCATCAAAAAGGTCTGTTAGAGCCAGTTTAACATACATATATATATATATATATATATATGTGTGTGTGTGTGTGTGTGTGTGTGTGTGTGTGTGTGTGTATGTGTGTGTTTCAGTACTTGTTATGTTTGTTTTAACATTATAACATGTGTTTTCAACATAGTTTTATAATTGTTTTTACTTATGTTCATCTATATTTATCTGTAAGAGCTGGGTATTAAACTTCTTATCCTGAAAGTTAAACTAAATTTGTCAACATTCTTCTAGTGAAAGTAGAGATGATTATGAATACACACTCACACACACACACACACACACACATGTGCATATATTGTGAGAAAAAATACCAGCCTGAAATCTTAATCATATGATGAATGTTACTATTACCGCTAAAATTTATATTTATATTTTGCCCACACTTACATAATTTAACCCAATGGGATTTCACGATATGTAATTAAAAAGAAAAACCATAAACATGGTGTAATCATGAAAAAAAAACCAGCACAGGGAATTCTTCAAAATATACAAACAATGTAATTGAGAAATACAAAGGTCATAAGCGATAGTGATCCTAATTACAGAAGACACATTCACCACTCTGTGTTGTAGCCAGAAAACTAATCACAGCATGATATTTCAGGTTAGATAGTTGGTCAGAAAAAAGTAGCAGGGTTGAGAATTAGGTGGTATCCAAACAAAATCTATAACTTCAGTAAAGGTATTGTATCAATGTTAATTAATTAACTTAACAAATAAACTATATGTAATGCTCAAGGAAGCTGGTAAAATGTATAGAGGGATTTATTGCACCTCTTTAGAAACATTGTCACAAATCTAAAGCATCTTTTAAAATTTACAATAAAACATACTGTTTTGAAAGAAAGAATGGTCTTTGATTTTGTAAAATTCTTTACATTCCCAGATTGAGGAATAAAACTGGCACAAATGTCTATTTTCATATATTTCCAACATTGTTCTTCATTTCTCTGATAAGTTGAACTTGTTAAATTGAATTAAAGATGAAAGTAGCCAATCTCTACCATTTGAACTTCAATTCTTTTCTTTATTCTAATATTATCACATACTTCTCTGAAATTTTCCAAACGTTTCATTTAAACAATTGTCTAAAAGTTGCATTTAAAGAATCATTTGTACTCATCATTAACAGTGTTTTATTGAGGTATTTTTCAGTATCATTCATTGACTATACAAATATTATATAAAGAGTTCATGACATTAATGTTATTCATATAAAGAGTTTTAACAGTTCTGACAGAAATATGGGTGGTCAGAATGAAAAATGTCAGGGCCGGGAGTTTAGCTCAGTGGCTTAAGCACCTGCCTGGCAGGTGTGAGGTTATGAGTTCGATCGCTGGTGCCACAAAAAAAAAAAAAAAAAAAAAGAATGTAAGAATGTCAGGCTTGTGTTTTATAAACAGAGAGAAGGAGAAGTTTCAAGGAAAGCCTCATGAAGCTGTATATCCTAGCTAAGGATACACATCTATCAAAGATGCAGATTTATTATCTATTAAGAATATTTGACCTATTCTTATTTCTCTATTTTTCCAATCCCCTCTCCTTCCTTTCACCCATCTTCTCTTCCCTCTTTATAAAACTTTGTTTCCATTTTATCCTTTTTTTAATCATTTATCTTCCCTTCCTTCCTGTTTCCCTTGCCCTACCCTTGTCCTCCTTTCCTTTTGAACAATTTCTTCCCATTTCACAATATCTATTGTACATTTTGGTCCTTATTTACTCTTTCAGTTGTTCACACCAGGGACACAATGCAATGGTTACACATGTGAGTCTGATTTATTTAACTTATAAGTATGGCTTCAAGTGACATTCATTTACATAACAATACCTCAAATTTATCCTTCTTTTTGGCCAAGTAGTGCTCCATTATATAAATGAAACCATGTATTCTTTATCTAGTCCTCATTTGATAATAATTTTGGTTGTTTCCATGATTTAACTATAACAAACTCTGCTGCTATAAACATGGGTGCCCACATATTGCTGTTGTATGATGCTTTTTATTCTTCTGTGAAACTACTCAGACGGGGAATATTTGGGTCAAGTGGGACCTCTAATCCTACATTTTGAGAGTTCTCCACACTGATTTCCACAAAGGTTGCAGCAGCCTACACTCCCACCAACAGTGGAGAAGGGTTTTCTCTCCAACCCCTCCAGCATTTGCTGCTGGTTGATTTCTTGATAGCCTATCTTTCTGGAGTGAGATGGAATCTCAGAATTGTTTTAATTCGCATCCTTCTAATAACCAATGATATTGAACACTTTTCATATATCAGTTTGACATTTGTGTTTCTTCATCCGAGAAGTGTGTATTCATCTCACATGACCATTTGAATTTGGGGGGTCTGATTTTTTTCATTTTTTAATATTTTCTGTGTAAATCTCTTGTCTGAAGGACAACTGCCTAAAATGTTTACCTTCTATAGGAACTGTCTTTTCACTCTGTCAGTGATTTCTTTTGTTGAGCAAATGAAATTTCAGTTATCGATTCTTTGTACTATTTCCTGTGTAATCAGGGGTTTTTTATGAAATCTTCACATACATCTATGTCTTCAAGAGTTCGGCCTGAATTTTCTTCCAGGAGATTCAGTGTTTCTGTTTTAATATTAAATCTTTGCTACATTTCAATTTTAGTTTAGTGCATAGTGATAGACGTGGGTCTAGTTTTAGTATTTGGCATGTGGAAAGTCAGTTTTTCCAGGACCATTATTATAATTAGTATTCTTTTTTCTTACAGGGAATCGAACTCAGGACCTGATATTTGCCAGGCAGTTGTTTGTACAACTGAGCTATATCCGTAACCCTCCAGTACCATTTAGTAAAGAGGCTTTCTTTCTTCCTGTGAATGTGTTTTGCACCTTGGTCCAAGATCAGGTGGCAGAGTGTGTTTGGAGTTGTTTCTGCATCTTTTAACCTGTTCTACTTATCCTCAGGTCTTTTTGCCAGTACCATATTGTTTTTATCACAGTACCTTTGTAGTATCATTTCAAATCAGGAATTGTAATGGCACCTCCCTTGTCTTTGTTGCCAAGATTTTTTTTTCTGTTCTAATTGTCCTCTGGTTCCACATGAATTTTAGTAATCTTTTCTCTCATTTTGTGAGGTATGTTAATGGTATTTTGATTGGGTCTGCATTAAAGTTGTATAACAGTTTTGGGGTTATGGTCATTTTTGCTATGTTGGTTCTTTCTGTCCATGGTTAAGGAATATCTTTTCATTTTCTGATACACTCTTTGACCTCCTGTTTCAAAATACTGTAATTTTTCAATGTATAGACCTTTTACTTCCTTTGTTAAATTGATTCCTAAGCATTTTTTTATATTGTTGTGAACAGTGTGAGTTCCCTAATTTTTCTCTCAGTGATTTTGTAGTTGGTGTACAGGGATACATTGCTTTAAGCATGTTCTTGGTAGAGCCTTTTCCTGTACTTTTTAAACTTGGGTTGATACAAGTTTACCTTTGCCATAAATGTGTATGAGACAGTGTCATTTTATGAATTTTATTTAGTACAACTCATTATTTTTAATAATAAAAATATACTGCTTAAAATGTGCTAAGTATCAGATGAATGCTTTTTAAAAACACATGAATCAGTTTTAGATTATATATGATGTTTGTGCTGATAGGAGTTATACAGGCAATGCAAAACACAGAAAAATTCTCTAAACATACATTACCAAAATATATAAAAAATAATAATTTTAGGCCTGTTCCCAACCACTGTGTCATTCATTTGTCACGAAGATTTTCAAGGCCCACACAGAGTGAAGAATTATCTTAAATCACAGGTAGTATAAATCTATAATATACTTAATTGTATAAGAAACAAAACTTCCTCTTTTTATAGTTTTTATTATAAGCATGTTACAACCATAGGTTGCAGAATAGACATGTCTATGAGCTCATGCACTGCTTGAAAGTGTTGAAGGTAAAAAATTAACTTCAAATTCAAAATAAATTCACATATTTCTTGAAATTGATAATTCACAAAATTATGCATTTGAGGGAGTTCAATTTCATGAAATTGGATTTTCTATATATTTAACAAAATTTGAAAAATCTTTTTTTGCTAGAAATTTTTTGAAGTATGAGAATTTCAGGAAAAGGAAACTAACTGTGTAATAGGTTTTGTAAATCCAATTACAGCAATGCTTATGTAATTTAATTTTAAATTAATATATCATTTAAAATAATAGCATGAAAAGAAACAGTTTCCTGGATATCAGAATTGGAAGATAATAAACTAAACATGTACCTTTATTTGTAATTATGAATGTATGCATCTATCCTTATAGTTCTTGATTCAAGGGAGAAAACATAAATGATCTTGTTACATGACTCAAATAGCTACTCTTCTACAGAAAAAT
>RJWM01015902.1:0-46713 GCA_004363535.1 Dasyprocta punctata | reverse complement strand
AACTAACATGACAAGGATAAGTCAATACATACCAGTTTAAACTATTAATGTTAATTGTCTCAATTCAACAGTGAAAACACACAGACTGGCAGAATGGATAAAGAAGCAAGATCCAAAGATATGCTGTATAAAAGAAACACATTTAATTCAAAAAGAAACTCATAGCCTGAAAGTCAAAGGATGGAAAACAATACTCCACGCAACAGAAATTCATAAAAAGCAAGGGATTGCTATTCTACTTGCAGATAAACTCAATTTCAAGCTGTCTGATTAAGAGACAAAAAAGTCACTATATCTTGGTAAAGGGAACAAGAAGAAGGAGAGATAACAATCATAAATATATATGCAACAAATATTAGTGCACCCAGTTATATAAAACAATTATTAATGGACATGAAAAATCAAATAAGCCTTAATACAATTCTATTGGGAGACCTCAATATCCCATTGTCTCAAAAAGGCAGATCAACTAGACAAAAAAATCAACAATGAAATATTAAAACTAAATCCAACTTTTGAGAAAATGAACTTAGCAGATGTCTATAGAGTCCTCCACTCCACAACATCAGAATACACATTATTCTCAGCTGCACATTGGACATTCTCCACAATAGACCATATACTGGCTCATAGAACATGCCTAAGTAAATGTAAAGGAATTGGAATTATCCCATGCATACTATCCGACCACAGCACAATGAAATTGGAAACCCATGCTGAAGGAAACCACAAGAACTTCATCAACATGTGGAAATTAAATAGTACACTTCTGAAAAATCAATGGGTCACAGATGAAATTAAAGGAGAAATTAGACAGTTTTTATAGTTGAATGACAATAACAATGCAACATACTGGAACTTGTGGGACACAATGAAAATAGTCTTAAGAGGGAATTCTATAGCAGTAAATACCCACATCAGGAAAACAGAGCAAGCTCATATAAACAACTTAATGTTGAACCTCAAACTTCTAGAAAAAAAAGAAGAGCAGGCTAAACCAAAAGCTCATGCAAGGGAGGAAATTATAAGGATCAGAGCAGAAATTAACACATTGGAGACTAAAAAACCAATACAAAGAATCAATGAATTGAAGAGTTGGTTCTTTGAAAGATTAAATAAAATTGACAAATTCTTGGCCAACCTTATCAGAAAAGAAAAGACTCAAATCCATGCAATTAGGAATGAAAAGGGTGAAATCTACAGGTGGACCCTGTAGAAATCCAGAAAATCATTTATACCTATTTTGAAAACTTATATTCTAATAAGATGGAAAATACAGAAGAAATGGACAGATATGAATTACCAAATTAATTCAAGAAGATATAAAAATCCTAAACAGCACAATATAAATAAATGAAATTAAAGATGTAATTAAAAACTTATCAACAAAGAAAAGCCCAGGCCCTGATGGATTCACTGCTGAATTCTACAAGAAATTTAGTGAAGACCTAATATCACTACTTCTCAAGCTGTTTGTCTTAGTTACTTTTCACTACTTGCCGAGACAAAATACCTGATGCCCAAAATTAGGGAAGGAAAGGTTTATTTCTTACAGTTTTTTGGGAGTTTCAGTCCATACTTAGCTGGTTCCAAGGCAGTGTGGCATGGCGGGGCAGCCATTCATGGTGGCAACAAGCTGCAAGGCACACTGGCAAGAGAGAGAGGGTAGAAGCATGGAAGCAAGAGGAAGACTCTCCTCCCTTACACTGTATCTCTGCTCCACCCCTGGGCAGGTGCAGCACTCGCATCATCAAGCCTGGCACTAGACAACAAACCAACCATCAGCAAGCACCAGAATCAGTCCCACAGAAAGTGTATGAGGACTTGGGGGTACATAGTATATCACCCAATACATTCCACCCCTAACCCCCCCAAGGACTCATTTACATTTTTAATATAAAAGCCATTTAGTCTATCTCCAAAAGTTGCCAAAGTCCTAACAGTTTCAGCATTGCTGAAAAGTCTAAGTCCCAAGTCTCCTCCAAGACCTATGGCAAGCTCTTAACTATAATCCCCTATACAAATGAAAACGAGGTTAAGCACTTCCAACATATAAAGCACAAGATAAACATTACCATTCCAAAAGTTGCAAATGGGAATACAAAGCATTAGAACCAAAGAAAGTCCAAAATCCAGCAGGGCAAACATTAAGTCCTGGAGTTCTCCTCTCAGCATCTGAAGCAACTTGGTTGCAGGCTCCAAAAGTCTTAAGTGATTTCACCCCCATGGCACTTTTAAGGGTCTTAACTTCCATAGCTTTCCTTGGATGATCCATGTTCCTTGGCTTCACCTTTATATCTTTCCACATTGCTCTCTGCAGGCAAGGCAGAAGCTACCTTAGTCTTTTCTTGTGCTTAAAACCAGGGCCACATGGATGCCACAAAGGTCCACTGCCAGCTGGAGCAATAGCCAGGCTTTCCTCTCTCTTGGCTGTAGGGGTCAACTGCCTGGATCACTGAGCTCTCTGAACCTGATTGTGAGGAACAGCTTCTCTATGCCGCCGTCTTTCTGGAATTTGGTGTGGCCGCCTCCATTTTGGGACCTGGTGCAGCCGCGTACCTTTTGAAACCTCCTGTGGTCTTTGTCGCCACTCTGGGATATGGCACTCTGTAGCTTTTTCCTCTGGGCAAACTCTTTCACCTTTGCCAGGTTCAGGCTACAAAGGGTGGAGTCCCACTGCTTCCCAGGATACCCCCAGGCCATCTTTTTTATTCCTTTGTTCTTTCTCAGCAATCAAGGTCTCAGCTCCATCTTTACAGTCCATGGCTTCCTGGTCAAACTCATGTTTTAAATCTCCATGCTGTGCTCTTTGTTCTTGATTCCCAAAATAAATCTGGCTAAATGTCCCCAATAATAGCCAGGCCACCGCTTCAAAAGTCCACTGCCTTGAGATTTCCTCTGCCAGATTAATCAGTTCATTGGCCTTAATCTCAGTCCCAGGCAAAGTCTCCAGGCACTGGCAGAATGCAGAGAAACTTTCTGCCAAGCCGTAACACACATCATGTGGAGTCCAACACCCAATGTGGTTCTTCTTCCCAGCAGAAACCTCCCAAGACTGGTCTTTACCAGCAGGCTTTCTATCAGCCTTCTGGTCTCCTGAGCTCTGACCAGAATCTCCCATACAGAACAGCCTAAGATTTCCAGCTCTATGCATGTAGACGGCATTTCCGAACCTTTCCAAACTCTTCCCACAAGCTATTTCCAAAGGCTCTCGAACCACATGTTCAGGAATAGTCACAACAATGACCCCACTCCTCAGGTACCAAATTCTGTTTTAGTTACTTTTTGCTCATTGCCAAGACAAAATACCTGATGCCCAAAATTAGGGAAGGAAAGGTTTATTTCTTACAGTGTCTCGGAAGTTTCTGTCCGTACTTAGCTGGTTCCAAGGCAATGTGGTGTGGCAGGGCAGCCATTCATGGCAGCAACAAGCTGCAAGGCACGTTGGCAAGAGAGAGGGGGTGGAAGTGTGGAGGCAAGAGGAAGACCTCCTCCCTTACACTGTATCTCTGCTCCACCCCTGGGCAGATGCAGCACTCACATCATTAATCCCAGCTCTAGACAAGAAACCAACCACAAGCAAGCACCAGACTCAGCCCCATAGAAAGTGTATGAGGACTTGGGGGTACATAGTATATCACCCAATACACTGTTTGATGAAATTGAAAGGGAAGCAATACACTAAATTCATTCCTGGAAGCAAGCATTACTCTGATTCCAAAACCAGAGAAGGACCCAACTAAGGAAGAGAATTACAGGCCAATCTCCCTAATGAGCATTGACACAAAAATCTTGAATAAGATACTGGCAAACAGACTGCAGCAAATTGTCAAAAAGATTATACACCATGATCAAGAGGGATTCACCCAAGGGATGCAGCAATGGTTCAACATACATAAATCCATAAATGTAATACATCATATTAACAGAACCAAGAGTAAAAATCATATGATTATCTCAATAGATGCAGAAAAAGCTTTTGACAAAGCCCAGCACCCATTCATGATAAAAGGCTCTACAGAAAATTGGAATGGGTGGTCTCTGTCTCAATCTGATAAAAGCCATATATGACAAACCAATAGCCAACATCATACTAAATGGATAAAAACTGAAATCTTTCACTCTAAAATCAGGAACAATACAAGAATGTCCACTCTCTCCGCTCATATTAACATAGCCAGAGCAATTAGACAAAAGAAATAAATAAAAGGAATAAAGATAGGAAAGGAAGAAGATAAACTATCATTATTTGCAGATTATATGGTACTCTACTTAGAAGATCCCAAAATTTCCACCGAAAGAATTCTAGATTTAATAAGTAGATTTAGTAATGTAGCTGGTTAAAAAGTCAATGCTCAAAAATCAGTAGCCTGCTTGTTCACAAAGAATAAAATCACTGAGAGAGAAATCAAGGAAACAATACCTTTTACAATAGCATCTAAAAAAATACTTAGGAATGAATCTAACAAAAGATATAAAAGACCTCTATATTGAAAACTAATATTCTGAAAAAGGAGATTGAAGAAGATATTAGAAAATGGAGAGATATCCCATGTTCTTGAATAGGAAGCATCAATATAGTGGAAATGGTTGTACTTCCAAAGCTGTTATACAGATTCAGTGCAATCCCAATCAAAATTCTAACAGCATATCTTACAGAATTAGAGAAAACAATCCTAAAATTCATCTGGAACAAGAAGAGACCTAAAATAGCAAAGATGATCCTGAGCAACAAAGACAAGACGGGGCATCACAATTTCTGACTTGAAATTATATTGTAAAGTTACTGTGATAAAAACAGTGTGGTTCTGGCAAAGAAACAGACCCGAAGATCAATGGAATAGATTAGAAGATGCAGAAACAACTGCAGACATACTAAGCTACCTTGTCTTTGACAAAGGTGCCAAACACATTCATTGGAAGAAAGATAGCCTCTTTAATATATGGTGTTGGAAAAACTGGCTTTCCATATGCCAAAGATTAAAACTGGACTCATATCTTTCACCATGTACTAAGTTAAAATCTGAATAGATTAAAGATCTCGACATTAAAATAAAACCATAAAATTTCCCGGAAGATAGAGTAGATAGAATTCTTGAAGGTATTGGTGTAGGCAAAGACCCCATGAATAAAAGCCAGACTTCACAGAAACTATCACAAAGAATGAACAAATGGGATCTCATCCTACTGAAAAGCTTTTGTTCAGCAAGAGAAACCATCAACAGAGTGAAGAGACAACCCGCAATGTGGGAGAAAATGTTTGTCCCTCAGACAAAGGATTACTATCAAGAATGTATACAGAACTTTAAAAAATCAGTCCTTTCAGATTTAAAGACCCAATCCAGAAATGGGCATCTGAGATGAACACACAATTTTCAGATGAAGAAGTACAAACAACAAATAAATACGTGAAAAAATGTTCAGCAGCACTGGTCATTAGAGAGATGCAAATTAAAACAACACAGAGATTCCACCTCAACCCAGAAAGAATGGTTAGTATTAAGAAGTCAATCAATAACAAATGCTGGAAGGGCTTTGGAGAAAAAGGAACCTTCATCTCTGTTGGTTGGAATGCAGGCTGATGCACCCATTGTGGAAGTTTGTGTGGAGGTTCCTCAGAAAGCTAGGATTAGTGGTCACACTTGATCTAGCTATTCCCCTTTTGGGTAACTTCCCAAAAGAATTAAAAACATCCTACCACAGTGATATATGTGCACTTAGGTTTATAGCAGTGCAGTTCATATTAGCCAGATCTTGGAATCAACCTAAATGCCCATCAACTGAGGAATGGACAAAAAAGTTGTGTTATTTCTAAATAATAGAGTACTACTCAGTTATAAAGAATGAGAAACTGGACACTTTCATACTTAAATGGATGCTCCTTGAAAATATATTTATCAGTGAAATAAATAAGTCACTCATATGTAACCATCGTATTGTTGTTGCACTTGTGTGACAAACTGAAAGAAAAACTATGTATATGTTTATGTATATGAATATAAAAATAGTTAAGATAGTTAAAGAAAAAAAATTCACTGAGATTTTGACAGATACTGAGGTAAACCTATAGAAAAGTTTAGGGAGAATAAAGTTAGGGAGAATAAATGTTTTGATATTTGTCCAATTCACATAGTCTCTTTTCACTTAATTAGGTTGTATTTGAGTAATTTTGATCAGTTTTGTAGTTTTGAGGATACAGATAATGAATGTATTTTGGTAGTTTTATGCAGTAATGTTACTTTAAGCTTTTTTTGTGCTGTGGTAACTTGTGCCTTTACAACTTTACGTTTGAATTGTTCATTGCTTATATATAGGCCAACAATAGATTTCTATATATGGCTTTGTGACCTTGTACCATGACCTTGCTATGCCTGCCTGTCTGTTCTATTGATTTATTTGTAGATTCTTTTAAAAAAAACTAGATATACTTAATGATCACATTCATCGTGTGAATTATCAGAGATAATTGGTATCTGTAAAGGACATATCTTGACTCTTGTATTTTTCTCCATTCCCCTTCCCTCCCTACAACCATTTTCTTTCCTTACTTACAAAAATTTTATTTCTATTTTTTCTTCTATTCTCTTTTTGTCATTTTCTCTTCCTTCCTTTTGCCTACCCCCCATTGCCATTCCCATTTGAATATTTTCTTCCTATTTCACAATATCTATTACATATTTGGTTCTTACTTACCCTTTTGGTTTCTCACACCAGAAAAACAATGTGATATTTTAACATGTGTTTCTAGTTTATTTCACGGTCTCAAGGTGCATTCATTTATTTAGAATTGTCTCAAGTTTATCCTTTTTTATGACTGAGCAGTACCTGAGTAGTCCTCCAATGTGTTAAAAAAAAAAAAAACCTGCCCTCTGTATCCATCCATTGGTTAATGAGCACTTAGGCTGCTTCCAAGATTTAGCTATTACAAATTGTGCAGCTATAAACACTGGTGTGCATATATCATTGTGCTATGATGCTTTTACTTCTTTGGGGAAGATATTGTGAAGTGGAATGATTGGGTCATATACATTCACTAGTTTTAGTTTTTTTGAGGCAGATTCACACTGATTTCCATAGTAGCTGGACCAGTCTGCATTCCCACCAACAACATAAAAGGATTTCTTTTTCTCTACATTTCCACCAACATTTGTTATTGGTTGATTTCTTGATAATGGCCATTCTTTCTGGCATGACACGGAATCACAGGGTTCTTTTAATTTCTATTTCTCAAATATCCAGTGATCTTGAACTTTTTTTTTTTATATAATTGTTTTCTATTTCTACTTCTACATCTGAGAAGTGTTTATTTATTTCAGATGCCCATTTTTGGATTGGGTCTAAAATTGAGGGGTATGATTTTTTTGATTTCTTTATATATTCTACACATCAGTCCTTTGCCTGGAAAAGAGATAGCAATTTTTTCCACTCTGTGGATTGTCTCTTCACTCTCTTGGTGCTCTCTTTTGCTGTGAAAAGTCTTTTTAATACTATGATATTCCACTTGTTCTTTGTATTATTCCTGTGCAATTGGGGTTTTGTTCATGAAGTCTTTGTTTCCATCTATGTCTGCTAGAGGTCTACCTATTCTATTTTCTGGCAGATTTAGAGTTTCTGTTTTAACATTTAGATCTTTGATCCATTTTGATTTTAATTTTAGTTTAGAGCATGATGAGAGACATAGGTCTAGTTTTAATCTTCAGCATATGGAGAGCCAGTTTTTCTAGCACCATTTATCGAAGAGGCATCTTTTTTCCAGTGAAAGTGTTTGGCCTCTTTGTCAAAGATAGGGTGGTTCAGTGTATTTGGAATTGTTTCTAATGTGTTCCACTGAACCTTTTTTTTTTTTGCCAGAACCATGCTATTTTCACAACTGTAACTTTATAATATAATTTGCAGTTAAGAATTGTGATGCCCCACGCCATGCCTTTGTGCCCAGAATTGCTTTTGCTATTCTAGGCCTCTTCTAGGCTATAAATATATTGATTAGAATTACATTACATCTATATAACAATGTAGGGAGCATGGTCAGTATATTTGTTTTTCCTACCCAAGACCAAAGAATATTTTTCCATTTTTTATGTCTTTTTTACTCTCTTTTTCAGAGTATTGCAATTTTCAATGTAAATCTCTTTTACTCTCTTTGTTAGACTGATTCCTAAGCATTTAGTTTTCTGGATGCTATTTTAAAAGCTATGGTTTTCCTAATTTTTCTCTCAGTAAGTTTGTTATTTGCATACAGGAATGCTACATGAATAACAAATCTTTGAGTGTTAACTTTGTATACCTCTATGCTACTGATTTTGATTATTAAACCTAGAATTCTTTTAGTGGAGTTTTTGGGGTTTTCTATATAAAGTATCATGTCATCAGAAAGTAATGATAATTTAACTTCTTCCTTCCCTGTTTTTATTCCTTTTATTTCTTTCTCTTATCTAACAGTTCTGACTAATGTTTCCAGAACTACATTAAATAATAGTGGTAATAGAGGTCCTCCTTTTTGTGTTTCTGATTTTAGAATAAATGTTTTCAGTTTTGGACCTTTCTAGTATGATACTGTTGTTGTTTTTTCATAGAAGACTTTCATCATACTGAAAGAAAAACCATCTATTTCAATTTTCTGTATGATTTTTAACATGAATAGGTATTGGACTTTGTCAAACATGCATAATTTCTGATAACAACTTGTCAAAGCAAGTCACATGGTAAAGTAAGAATAGGTAGGGGAATAGAAATTAGATGCTACCTTCCAAGTAAGATTAGCTTTCAAGTAACATAGAAAAGGATTCGGAAACAATGAGGTCTGAAAAAATAGGCATGTAATATAATCTACCATTTTTATTTTTACCATTTAGATATAAGAGACTTACTAGATTAGTACTGGTCTTTGTTTCTAGGTATCTCACCATCTGTCACTGGTTTTATTAACAATTACATATTTATACTACATATGTCTTTCATTTTATTTTTGTCCAATAAACCAATTTGAGTATAATGAGTTTTCAAAAACTCAGACTGACATACAATAATGTACTCCTCCTGTAGATGACATCTATATTATTTCTGTCAGCTAAAGTTTTTAGCAATAGTCATTATTTACCTACTCGTGATCAAATCTATACCAATCCATTGTCTTTCCATTCTGCATACTTCCCTACAGTTTAAATTCTCTATTCTATTAGAATCTAGAGTGGCATATTAAAATGGAGCTCAATTAATTATTTAGTTATATTATAAAATTAACTGAGAACACAGAAAATAACATAGTGTATATTTCAGAAACGTTGTTCACATATGATCTTCTCTTGGTTGAATAAAGTAATCATCATAATTCTACTGCTTTAGATATTAGTTATCACAAAGTGATATGATTAGAAGTAAATGGGCACTAGAAAACATTTATTTGGAAAATAAATGCAAAATATTTGGTTTGTAACATAGATACAATGTACATTTTAGCATATTATTGGAGAAATGATTTTAAAAATACTGTTATACGCTGTCAGGGCAATTCATCATGCTTCTTTACATTTATGTATTAGCTTAGAGGAGAGTGAAAATCTTCACAGTTTTCAAGTTATCTTGTCAAGGATCTTTGTATAATATGTAGTATATGAGCCTTTTGAAAAAATACCAAACAAACCAAAAAAAGAAAAAAAATAAAAAAGAAAGGCAGTCTTTATTTTTTAAAAAGGCTGTATTTAAACCCTAGTTTTTCTCCAGTAAACAAATTTCCTGCATATGAGGGTACTAGCTAATCCCCTTCACATTAATGTATAAAAATATTTTTCTTGGAACTTGCGTAAGACTTCTCATACTCTGGCTATGAGTGTTGTTGATAGTGGTCAACTATCCTTTGTCTCTCTGAGTCAAAAGTCTTTTTTCTTCTGATTTTATTTAAGAAATTTTGGAAAAAATAACTAATTGATTTTCAAGTAGGGTTAAAATATGTCTCCTTCATATATTTTGAAAAATAATTGTACTTTTGAAAAACACAAATAAACTGTTATCTATTCTAGAAAAAAACCCTGAAGAAGGCTACATTATTCATATTATAATTCAGTAGTACTAGTTTTCAAGAAATTTAAATACAATACCATATAAAAGATAGTTTACTGTAGTTTTAAACATAAACACTAGGCAAATGGAGAAACTGAAACTGAGTGTATATATTATATGTGATATTATACTGTGAGCGATACTTTTCCAAAGTATCAGTGATAATTGCAATCATTTACTTTAGACATATCCACAATTTAGGCAGTAATTTTCTTATTTATTTATTTATTTATTTTGGTACTGGGGATTGAACTCACAACCTTGCGCCTGCCAGGCAGGCACTTAAGCCACTGAGCTAAATCCTCAAAGGCAGTAATTTTCTTTCATTGTGATTTTTATTGCTTGTGGATACTATTTAGTAACTAGTGGGCAAACTATGTCAAATAACAAAAGAAAAAGAAAAAAATATACAAATATTTTTAATAAGACGTATCAATTTTTAAATATCTAGGAATTTTTATGTAAGCCTTGGGTCATTTAATTATCTATTTACAATGTTTGTTTTATTAGTTTTTATTAAATTAGTTTAATTTACATCATAAAACATAAAATTTCATGAGTGAGTCAACACATAATGTTTTATATATGAATACATTATATATTCTGTAAATCAGATTAAACATACATTTATTTCTTTATTGAAGACATTAAAATTTTTTCTTCCGGCATTGTGAATTGCAGTCATCCATAGTCATTCTACTACTCGAGGACACTAGAGCTTTTTGTTCTTCTCTACCTGCTAACTAGTACAATTGAATTCATCTTCAGGTTTGGTGTAATCTGTTGATAACTGCTATTCACTCATTCTTTTCTTTTGGCAAATTTAGTTGGTTTTAGTATAGATTTTGAATTTTCATCACCAAACATAAGGTCATGTAAACAGATCCTTTCATAAACATGAATTTAATAAAAAAATAAAAAGTGTATTTTATTTTTAAAAAGTAGCAACTATTTAGTAGGTTATCAATTTGTGTAAATTGCAACAGTGCTTAGGAAATATTTGATAAATAAAATATTGAATATGAATTTTAAATGATTATATGCTTTATAATGTATAACAGTTTAAGAATACAGACACAGGAGCTAGACTCCCTAGTATACATCCTTAAAATTTTTTTGATATTTTTACAAAATTATGTACATTTATATGTATCAGAGATCATATGTAAATGTTTTAAAGTCCTTGACATTTTTAAATTTTTTGAACTACAACTACCCACATAATCTGAAATTATTAATAATAAAATGAAGGCAACTTTATCCTTTACTACCTAACTTGTTATTTATAGACAACCATAGTGCTATACTGAGTGTTATAGGAGAATACAAATTTCTAAATTGCACTTAAGCTTTCATAAGTCAGAGGTTGTAATGACCAAGAGAGATTCCACAAAACCATTTACTCCCAAGAGGACAAATGACTCTGGCTGGATGAGAAGAAGAAAGTCTAATGCATTTTTGTCCTGAAGGATTAGAAGAAAAATGGTTCTTTTAGCTCCACAAGTGAGTACAACAAGCTATCCAAAAGCATTATTTGTGTGAAGCAGTTTGTAGAAGCTGTCCCATTTTTCATGGGAACTGTGATCAAGGCTCAGCAAAATTTGAGTTACAGTTCAGCTTCAGGGTCAGTGACCGCATGTTCAGAGCAATACCTTAGGCTTAAAGGTGATTCACATCCTCAAAAACACTCAGTAGCATTATCTGTCCCCAACTACCAATCTTGAACTTGCATTATCTTTTAAAATAGTATAGATGATTCTCTTATCAGATAAAACTTTTATAAAGGAAAAAGTACACACGCTAGTACATGTGGTTATATATATTCATATCTATATATATGCAATTTTTCTATACAGAAGCTGTAAAAATTTTTGTTAATCATTAAGTAGCTGTCATTAATAATATTGCATTTATTTATTCTTACTGATTGATCTTGAAGTTGAGCCTTTACTGCATGGAAAACTGCTCCATTTCAGGCAAATAGAGCCTTAGGAGATGTTTGATTTACCTTAAGAGTAAAAACAAAACAAAAGAAAATTCTCCACTGGAGACTTTCTGAGATTTGTTATCTTCAGCAAGTACAATATGGACATTTATGTAGTACATAACATAGATATTGATAATTCTTACTTGTTATATACCCATTCTTTACGATTGTAGAACGATAACATTTAGGAACAAATCTTTTTTTAATTCACCAGTCATAAAATTTAAAATTTTTTAGAATGATAATTAAGCTATTGTGTGACCTTTATAGAACTATCACTTAAAATATAAAATAGGGGATAGGGATTTAGCTCAGTAGCATAAGCACCTGCCTGGCAAGCACTAGTTTGTGAGTTCAATCCCCAGTACCAGAAAAAAAGAAAAAAAATATATATATAAATAAAGAGAGAGGAAGAGTTGCTCCTTTCTAAATATGAAAACTGTGTACCTGTGTTATCTAACACTACAATGAATTAAGTCTTTCTTTAAATTTCTTACAGAATTCATCAGTGGAGCCATCGAGACTTGGACTGTTCTTTGTTGATAGGTTTTTGATTTCCTCTTCAGCTTCATTGCTTGGTACTGGGTTACTTATAATATTTATATTTTCTTGATTCAGTTTTGGTGATTTATATGTATCCAAGAATTTGTCTATTTTTTGTGGGTTTTCCATCTTATTAGATATTGTGAAATAGGAAGAAAGTGTTCAAATGGGAAGGAATGGGGCCTGGGATACAGCTCAGTGGCATAAATGCCTGCCTGGCAAGTGCAAGGTTCTGAACTGGATTCTCAGTACCAAAAAAAATACATATATTTTTAAATGATCAGGGGCACTTGAGATAGGAAAGGGAGAAAGGAAAGAGGAGAAAAGAAAAAATGAGAAAAGAAATATAAAATGGAGAAAAAGCTTTTGTAAATAAGGAGGGAAGAGGGATTGAATGGAGGAGAAGGTGCTTGTAAAAGAAAGACTCAAAATAAATTATGTGCACCTACAAATTCCCTAGGATGAATGTAATCATTACATATAATTAATTGTACCAATAAACTTAATAAAAATTTTTAAAAATATTTGTGCTTTTAAGCCTCTGTGATTACTGCTTAGCTACATAAAACTAATTTGCTTAACTTTTTGAAACCTGCATTATGACACGGAAGGAATGTCTGAACACAAAGTAAATAATGCAACTTCAGAAGATGAGTGCTTTGGAATACATTAATATAGGTGGAGTGTAAGTGATGTTAAATAGTGTTGTCAGTGAGAAGATGGAGAATACTAGAACAATAGAAGAAACATCAAGGTTCTCTAATGAGGGGAAAGTCAACATACTGGAAGAGAACGTAGATGTGTGGCAGTGGAGAATTCACCACAGGTATTATACTGTACTCTGGATGGTAGAGAATCTGGATAAAAAGACTCAAATAAGGAAAAGTCATGACCTTCACTTATTTCTACAGAGTGGCACTCTTTCAGAACTTTAAATGAGCTCACCTTTACAGTTCTAAAATGTACATTTTCAGAGATAATCTGATACCTCTTTCAGGGCATCACACTGTTTTGATGTATTTATTTTTTAGCTATCCTTCACTCACCATTTATGTATTTTATTTTCACATAATGCTTTACTTAAGTGTCATATTCACCCTACACTAAATTGTAAGGGTATATTCTATATATCATTGATAGTTAACTTAATGTATAGAATATAGTCAAATTTATGTGTCTATTAAAGAAACAGTAGTCTTTCTCAGTGTGAAAGCCCATATAGGATTATGACTTTAATTATATTCACAAATTATAAAATTTCACCATCTTCCTCTTCCTCAAATAAAGTATAACTTGATGCCATAGCATATTTTTCTGGCAAAACAAAGATGACAGTACACTGTTATAAAATTTCCCATCATATTAACTGCAAAAGAAAATATGCTGAGTTCTACATCTAAGCAAGATGACAACATGGAAGGAAAACAATGATTTTTTCCCTGTAATATTTAGTTTTGTCAGTGTAGAAAGTTGAAGAGTAAAACTAAAGAAAGGTACATTTTAAATAACTTGTTAAACGATCTCAAATGTTGTATTGGCATTTTAACAAGAAACAGTAATTCAAAAAACGTTATAAAATAGTGATTTTTCTATAGCTTAACATT
Organism: Dasyprocta punctata; assembly: GCA_004363535.1. Lineage (NCBI taxonomy): Eukaryota > Metazoa > Chordata > Mammalia > Rodentia > Dasyproctidae > Dasyprocta > Dasyprocta punctata. Next base: position 32,523 of record RJWM01015902.1, on the reverse strand, counting down.
AAGAACTAAATGTTATTCAGCTGTGATATGCCCATTGTGGATTTATCTAAAAGCTATTTGATTTACAGCAGATGGTTTTCTTCTCCAGATAATTGAGTTTATACTCCTCTTCATATTTTTACCCCAGAATATTTTATTTCCAGTTCTTTCTTGAAATTTAGATCTAAGAGCCAGTTACTTGTACCAATTTTTGCCTAGGAAAACAATGAAAAGTATCAGATTGTAACTTTTATTGTGTAGCAGTTTCAATCATCAGAGGCCCCATTTTCCTCCCCTGCTACGCCAACTTCTATTACTCCTGATATGAAAGAAAACAATTCGATGCCTTTAGAATGAGCACTGGAAAGTAGCTGCTTGACATTAAATGTGCAAGACCAATTCATAAGTCATTTCACACACACTCTGTTCCCCATTATCAGACGTGAAGTGCACTTGGTTATTTACTTTCCAGAAGAAGACAAAATCTTTTGGCAGCTATTTGATGACCAGGAAAATTCTAATACTATAACTGCTGATTCTTATATATGCTCCAAATAAGTGTTATTTATTGAAAATATATGAAATTTTAGAAATGTATTACTAAATATTCTAAATAGTGTTTATTATGAAATGTTCTAAGTAGGCCTTAGGGAAATCTTTTAGATTTTATTTCTAAAAAGTTTAATAATTTCATTTCTCATTTGGAGTATGTGCAACAGGCAAAATAATTATAACTGTTCTTTTTTGCTTATTAAAGAAAACAAGCACTAGATTGAATAATAATTATTTCTGTGGGTTATCTTATGTGGTATATTTTATATTTTGTTTAATGAGTATGAAGTGAGAGTAACAGTAATCTAAAAATTGTATAACTGGAAGATTAATGTATGCTTCTTGAAATATATTCAAAACTAAAACTAATACTAAAATCTGAACACCTAAAATTAGAGACATGTTACTGCTAAGTTTGAATTTGACATATTTTTCCCAAGTACATGTGTTACCTTTGATTTAAATTTCCAGTAACTGTAATTTTTCTAATAATGCTTGAATTAGATAATGCTACACTGTATCATTAATAACAAAACATAATTTATAATTACTTGGAATAATAAAATAAAAGCATAGGCATAATTTTAGCACATTCATTGAGTGAAAGACAATGTAAGTTTACTATTTTGGTTCCTCCTTCATTTGGTACTGATTGGTGCCCCTTGCTTTGTCAAAATTAATCTTTACACCTTTCACAATAATGATTGTGCACAATTTGAGTAATTTGAGAATTATTTTGTGTGAATGGTTTATAAAGCATTATATATATTTTATTTTATTTTATTTTTTATTTATTTAAGAGAAAAGGACACATAATATATTTTAAGTAAAATTAATTTCTAACTATGTATAAAATCTGTACCTCATTTATATATTGGTATGAAATTATTCTCTAAGCTTCATACATGTAAATATTAAAGCACTACATACTCATCAATTGAGAATATTTATCACATGATTAATATAGCTTCTGAATGCATGTGAATAAACACTTATGCTAGCATTTTCTACTCTATGTACTGGTCACTTATTTAAATCCTCTTGAGCACTATCTTTTTAAATAAAGTTTACCTTGGAATAAAGATAATTAGAGAATAAATTAGAAATGAAATGGATAGAATGATTTTAGAATGATTAAAATAATTTCATATTGTTTTGTAGAGTAACTTAATAAATAATAAGATAAATTCTTAAAGAACTTTTATCATATGGTCTTCCAATAAAACTTAAGCCAATTTTTATTCTAGGGATTGATATTTGAAAATTAATATGGCAGAATGAAGAAAAATATTAAAAATAAGTTGACATTCTCTTTCAACAAGCAAATTTGTATAACTTCAGAGAAGTTAATTTTTGTCACATATTATTCCTTTATTTTTCTTAGTATACAACGACATCAATATTTTTACCAAGTATATATGAATATTTTCATAATCTTAATGCTGTAGTACCTTTTTTGCCTATGAGTGCTTGACTATTACATATCAAGCTCTCTTATTAGTTATAATGATATTTTCAAAATATTTTTTATCATTGAAAACTTAAATGTTCACTAGTTAATATACTTCCTGTTTATTTCAGACTGCCTTAAAGAAGTTGTCTGTTACAGTTAAACTAAATATTTTTGTTTTTCACTCAAAAGATGTATCAAATTCACATATCAACATGACCAAGATTTTATTCTTTACTTCTTTAATTTGGTGATATATATTAATACACCTTATTTTTGTAATGTATAACTTATTCTTACAATACAATTTACCTAGATTTATTAAGGGCTTTATTTTTTGAAATAATACAATTTACATATTTATTAATACTTTATTAAATTTTATCACATTAAATTTTATCCAAATGTTTGACATATCAAGACAAGACCTTATTGCTGACCCTACTGAATCTCATCTGACCCTTGTTTTTGTAAATTATGCATTCAAATTCATTTTCTTACAGTATCTTAATTCAGCACTCACCAAGTGGGCTTGGGACAGGAAGCCCCTCTTATCTGTTCATTGTGTAATGGGGCAGGAACTGTATGTGGATAAATGAATGATGAGAATAGCCTGGGAAATAAAGTATCCTTATTCTTGAGGATTTCAGAATGTAGAAGCATGTCGGGACTATGGCATTTGTTTCAGGCATTTATCCTCTCTCTGCTCCATTCATTATGGGACGACACTAGGCGTTCTGTGATTACCCATCACTTGCTGTGAGAAGGAGCTCACACATCTGGGGATACCAAGGAACTGCCTTAATAACTCCTAAATTGGCTTCCTAGCAAGGCGGACTTGATGAGAAGAATCCATCATATTTTATCCAGGCTGCTTTTCTAACAGTTGCCTACCTTCCCTCAACACCACATTTCATGTATGGGCCAGCTGCACTTTTCTCTGGTCACATGTTCATCCTACAGGTTTTGTATCTCATTTTGGCATCACCACTATGATACTTCTATTTTTCTCAAAATATTTTTAATCCCTACTGACTTTCATACAATTAGTTGTTTAAGTAACATTTTATATGTGTGTGTGTGTGTGTGTAGTTAATAATATGGTTCTAAAAAACTGATTATTTTTATAGGGGAATAAAAATATTTTTACCTTTGTTAAAAGTTTAAATAAATATGCACCTAAAATCATGAAATTATACATTTAATGGAAAGTATGTATTGTTTTGGTGCAAGTAGATATGTTGTGATGTTTAAATAAGTTCAAAATTATCTGTCACTTCAAACATCACATCTTCATAGTGAAAACTTTTGAAATTCTTCCTTTTAGCCACTTTTGAACTAATACTGTCCTTATGTGTTAAATCAGAATTATTACCACTTGCTTTATAAACCTTTTCTTCCATAAAAGTTTTGCTTCTTCTGCATTTTTACAGCTATGCTTCTGTTTTTAAAAGGCTACAAAACAATGCCGTTTCTATTTCTGTGCACTACTTTATATCCTTGACTATGTGAAATAGTTCTAAAGCAGAAATTGAGGTGAGAATTCCTGCACAGGTGATTTAGTAACCATAAGACTCAAAGAAAAGAAGCGGGGCATTGAATAATAAAAATTCCAGTAAGATTAGAAGGACAATACACAATGTATCAACTATTGTAATTGTCCTACTAACCTGTTTCAAAACTCGATTTCATTATTTCTTTTTTTCTCCTTAATATTAAAAAAAATATTTCAGTAAGATATAGCTAATAACATCTCCTTTACCTTGATCTTATAGACATGTCTGCAGCATACATTGCACTATTTAGATATCCCAGCTAGACAAAGGAGCTGGCATTTTTGTTTATGGGCCAAACGTTCCCTAGCTAAGACAACCATAAAAGGTAAGTGAAAGGGAGACAATTGAGACCCCAGAGCCTCTCAGTGTGATTAAATTTCTGGAAAACTTTATAGGTAAATTCTTTTCTTATCAGAAATAAAGGCACCAGTCCAGACATACTGCTCAGTTAAAGAGATGGGTAGGATTCTGGAAATTTTATGAAAGGATAAGAAGGTATACAGGGAATATTTGATGAAGAACCTCTTGTCCTGGAGACAAACTCCTCATTAAGAATATATTCATTAAAATGAAGATTCTTAGGTTTCAGTTTCAATAAATGTCCTTTTGTACATTCACAGACACACAAACACACATACAGAATTGTGAATGATTGCCATTACCAAGCTACTTTTTCTAGGTACAATATAAAGCCTATCAAATAATATGCAAAAACTAAAACATGTAAACAATAATGTACATGTTAAATTGAATGTAATTATTTTATTTCAGCAATGATGTGACTCAAAATAATGTGGAGAACAATCTCTGGCAATTGCTTTAAGAATTTATGGCCCATTCTGGGACTGGCAGAAGCCCACTAAGAAGTCAACTAGCCAGCCTTTCTGGTAAGTCATGTAAGGCATGTGGGGTCCAGGAAAAGTCAGCACCTCCTGAGAATTGACCATGCTGGGGCTGGGAGGAATCCACCAAGAAGGCAACTAGCCAGCCTTTCTGGTAAGTTGCACAAGCCATGCAGGGTCCTGGAAGAGAAAATCAGATAGTGCCTCCCCTGAGCTTACTGGTGAACCAGCTGAGAATCCGGGCAGAGAATCAAACTCCCCACCCCACTCCACTCCCCTGTAAGCAACCTGCTGGTTCTGAGAATGGGCTGAGTTGATAGCAACTGAGGTACAAAAAGCAGCTAAATGCCGGTATTGTTTGGTTGATTTAGCCGGCCTGGGGCCAGTGATCTGAGCATCTATTGGGAGCATGACAGTATGCAATGTACAAATAAATGGGATTTCTTTCTATCTTGTTTTTGGAATCCAATATTGTTCTCACTGTTTTGTTTTGTTCTGATTAATTGTTTTTCTTTATTCAATGTTCAGTTTTGATTGGTTTCATTCTGTTTTGCTTTGGTTTGATTTTTTATACCTGATGGAATGGACATCTCCTGATCTCCATGATGTGAGCAGTATTCTCCCACCCCGGCCCTTCTATCATGTCTTCCTGCCTTGGAGGAAGGTGAATATGGACTGAAACCTCTAAAACCTGTGTGCCACCGTAAATCTCTCCTCCTTCACAATTTTTTTCTCTCCCTCAGATGAAAGTGACTAAGACACCAATACTGCACAACTTTACATTCCAGTGAACGAAATTTCAAAGTTTCAATTTCTTTAATCTATGCCAAAATTAGTAACTTTTCTGATTTTTAAAATATTGTTATTGCATTTCACTATGAGATGCAATATGACTGTGGTTTAAAATTGTATTTTTTTATGATTAATAATGTTGTGTTCCCTTTTAGGTATTGGCTGGTATTTGAATAGCTTTGCAAAAAGGGTTCACTTGGATTCTTGTGGTAAATTATAAAGGGATTGTTTGCATTTTTGGTAAGTGTTGAGTTGTAAGAGTTTTTATAGACTATATTCTGGACTCATAGCAAATGTATGCATGGTTATATGATTTATACATTTTTTGTTTTGTATTTTTTTTTGCTTCGATGGTAGAGTACTTTCTTAATGGAGTGCTTTCATGATGGAGTGCAGTATTGTAATATAAAAATGTTTAATTTCATAGTTTTTCTAGATTTCTAGTGTGTTTCTGATACCCAATTGTCTTTGCATTTAACTCCTTGTGTCCCCTATCCACATGGTCACTATAAATGCTGGATAAATATGATCTAAATAATGATTAACCCAGATACACATACTTCAGTCTGAGTTATTGATAGTTTTTGAGACACTGAGTACATCAGCCTTTTTTATGGTACTTGGGATTAAGCCTATAGCCTCAGTTCTGGTACATGCCAAGACCTTTAAGTTTATTTTAGTTGTGTTGCAGGATCATCATAAATTGCTAAATTGCCCAGGCTGAGCTCAAAATCAACACCCTCTTTCCTCAACCTATTAGACTGTTGGGATTTCAGGTTTGTGCCAACATTTTTGGCTCAATATCAGCCATTTTTAATGTTGTTACTAGATAAGTGATACAAAAACTATGGTTCTGCAGAGATTCACATATCCTTTCACAGAGAAAGTCTACAGATAGGGAGAAACAAAGTCATGATCAGATGATCAAGTGCAGAAGACACAGTTATCATTCAAGCCATAGGCTACAGGATTCCCTGAGCCCACTTATGCCCCTCATCTACTTTTAGTAAAAGTGTTTGATACTAAATTACATTCCTTAGGGAATTCTTATTCTTTATTTTCTAAGCTAAGTCAACTGAGGCTTCTTCTCATGCATGCAAATCAGTCTAACTAATACATAGCTAATTTGAGCTACATAGAGCATTAAAATGGAAAATGATGCTTAATCAACCAAATTACCACTGCATTGATTTTATTTATCCTGTAAGTTAAATAATTAGACTCACTTCCTTGTCACCTCAAGCAGCTCCATTCCCTCAATTGCATTTGTTCAACATTATACTGATTTTTTCTTAAATTTATCTTCTGCTGAGTTAACCCTCAAGTGTGGCTTATTCCAATTATCCACATCTTTCTTCTTCTTTCCCTTCATTAGTCACTTTAACATTGTCTGTATTTTCATTGTATAGGGTGCACATATTTTAATACATGTTAATTTGCTTTTAATAAATAATAGACTATGAATAATAGCTCAAAAAGTCAACCACACTAATTGATATTCAAGGCCAGAAATATAGAAGCATATAACAGTAGGGAATGGATAACCAGAAGCAGAGATTACCCTGTCTTTTTTTCAGATTGATCTTCCCTCAAATTCCTTCCTTTGTGTATTTTCCACTCTTATGTTTCTCTCAATAATATAGCACAGCTTGATTCCTACAGGCATTCTGTTCATTATAATTCTGTCCAGTTATCTAGAATATAGATATGGCTAAGAATGTACTACACATTTTCAAACTTCAAATTTTCTGTGGAGCATGATTCATGAGTTAGCTGGGTTCTTTGCTTCAGATTACTCCTGAGGCTACAGACTGGCATGGTTCAGGGCTAGTGTTACTTCTAAAGGCTCAACAGGGGAAGAAACAATTCCTAAGCTCATACACGTATCTCTTGGCAGCACTTACTTCCTCAAGTGTGTGTAGGTCAACTTTTCATTTTTAGCTGTCAGCCAGAGATGCCTTCATCATTACCTGTAGCTTGTTTTAGCTTGCTAGCTCCCTTATACAAAATTAGCAAAAGATAGCTTCTGTCAGCTTGGCTTTTTTTAAAAAAAATCATACAAATAAAATGCTATCATATTTGCAAAATTCTGTTGATTTGACATAAGTAACTAAGTCCACCCAACATTTTAGGAAAGTGGTTATTTCACAACAGTAGTTACAAGAAGCAGTGTTGGAATCACTGAAAGATAACTAAAAAGACTGTCTCCAGTATATAATTATTGTTATTACACACTTTTTAAACTAACATTTTTTGTTCATTTTTCATGAAGTCATATTTACCTACTGAGCTCCTACTATATACCAAATAGTCTGTTGTATATTGAGGAATTAAGGATGAATCAGTACAAATTTCAAACAAATAGATGAGTGACAATAAGTCTTCCATGAAATAACAGAAACTGGCCTAGAAATATATTGTAGCAGTAATAACTTCTACAGGAAATAAAAGGTAGTTAGAAATCTAAGGTTGCTTGGAAAATCAGAAAGGAAAATTGAAGGAAGGAGATGATATAGCATCTGTTTAAACTGTACAGCTTTTTCAAAACTTGCAAAGACATAAACTGAGAAGGAAATGAAAATGATCTGTGTTGCTGAAGCATAGTAAAGAAGTCAGATAATAAGGATAGCTAATTTGATCAACTCAGTTTATATGTTCTGGTAAGAACTCTAGATATTAGTCTAGGTATCTTTGGGTGGTATTAAACAGGAAAGTCACAAGTATCATTTTTGAGTGGATTGATCTTTTATGGTGCAGTTTTTACAAGAGCATGATTTATATCAAACTTTCTCAAAACTATAGATCACTTCCCTTAAATTTGAAATGTACATTCCTTAGCTTAGTTTTTAAAATGAAAACTAAGTTTGCAAGTTTTCAACCCCTTCTAGTAAGTCGGTCTGGAAGTCTAATGTCAAAAATTATGACTACAAATGTATTTAAGAGTACAAATTTATAGGGCCAGGAGTTCGGCTCAGTGGCTTAAGCACCTGTCTGGAAGGTGCGACACTGTGAGTTTGATCCCCGGTGCCACAAAAAAACAAACAAACAAAAAAAGTACAAATTTATAAATTAATGTGCTTACATATGCTTATGTCCATCCATTTTTGCATGATGTTTAATTTTCAAAGCCAATGCATGTTTTAGCTTAGAGATATTTCTGTTTCATTGCTGAAACAAATCAGAATGTACTATTTTGAAATATAACTTACCATCACTTTATGGACTAAATGGAATGAGTTGATCTCAGTATCCATGTTTTAAGTGTTCTCATCACAAGCTATCAATGAGGCTATGAAGATAGACTCTACAGGTGAAGACCTTGCAATAAATTATTTTCTCTTGTGTAATACTCTCACAAAACTTAGATATTGTCTTATTAACAAAGCAGAGTGTAGAACACATTTCATTGCAATACTATTCCTGGATTTGATCTTAAATTGTCAGGAGGTAGTCTTTCTGTAAGGTAAAATACAGGCTGCTTTGTTGTCACTTTGAATTGTGAGCCTTGAGATGCTTTGATCACTCAAATTTATTGGATGTTTCATGAGCTATTCTGCTGAAAATAAAATGTATTGCTGATTAGCCTTTCATATTGTCTTGGTTACTTTTTGCTCGTTGCCGAGACAAAATACCTGACGCCCAAAATTAGGGAAGGAAAGGTTTATTCTTACAGTTTCTTGGGAGTTTCAGTTCATTAGTTGGCTCCAAGTCAGCATGGGGTGACGGGGCTACCATTCATGGTGGCCACAAGCCAAGAGATGCGCTGGCGAGAGAGAGGGAGGGCAGAAGAGGAAGACCCACCTTCCTTTACACTGTATCTCAGCTCTACCCCTGGGAATGTGCCAGTCCAAGTGCTAGACAACAAACTGAACACAAGCACTAGTCTCAGCCCCATCAAAAGTATGAGGACTTGGGGGTACATAGTATTACCTAATATACATATTACTTTTAAATGTGTAGCTATGTTTTGCCATTAAGATGTATGATTTCTTAGAACACATATTGATGTTTCATTATTGATTTTTTACTCTTATTTTGCTCATTTTAGATATAAATATTCTGTAAGTTGTTCTGAAAGGATGCACACATATCTTCACTCTAATTTTCTATTATAACTGTACTTAACAACTGCCAGATTTGCCTCCAGTTAGACATACTTATCCTGCTGAAAATTATATGACTTATAAAATTAACAGAGGTCATTAAGAACAAATTTAAAAATCTTAAGGCTCTGAGAATGTAGCTCAGTGGCATAAGCACCTGCCTGGCATGTGCAAGGTCATGAGATCGACTCCTGGTTCCAAAAAAAAAAAATCTTAAGGCTGATATCCAATGTTCAAGTGCATTATTTATTCTGATAAGGTGTTCAACATCATATTACTTTATTTGGAAAATCTTTAATAGATATCAGTATTTAAGTAATTTGCTACTAGAATAAATCATACTACTTCAACCACCCACACTTAAGTATTATTCCAGAAGCCCAGTGTTGTACACCAGTGCCCTGTTCCTCCCATTTTCTGTCTTTTTTCAGGAAGCCAATAATGGCTTTTATATACTCTGGTAATGTAGCTAGTATTTATAAAACATAATCGAATAGAATGAGCAGTTGATAGAAAAATTTAGGGTTAGACAGTGATACTAAAACTAATTATGTAAGCATTATTAGAAAAGTTGAAAGTTTGTGAAGTTTTTCAATTACTTTATTATGCATTGTATGTAACACACTGACTAACTATTTCTTCTTCAGGAAGCATTGAGTTTAGTCATTTCTAAAGTAATATTAAATCTACTAATTACAAAGTATTTTTGACTGATACAAAAATGTATATATTTATGAGATAGTATGTAGCAAAACCGTCATACATACATTCATTATATAATACATCATGTTAAACGTTACATATCTCCTCAAAAATGTATCATTTATTTTTGCTGAAAACATTTAATCTCCTTTTTTCTAGATTTATGGAAATGTGCAACATATTATTATTATCTATAATCATTTTACTGTGAAACCAAACATCAGAACTACTTGCTCCCATCTCATTACAATTCAGTCAACCTCTCCCTATTCATTTCTCATTATCCATTCTCACCAGTCTCTAGTAATAGTCCCTCTACTCTCAATTTCCTTTTTTCTTTCCTTCCTTCCTTCTTTCTTTCTTTCTCTTTCTTTCTTTCTTTCTTTCTTTCTTTCTTTCTTTCTTTCTTTCTTCCTTCCTTCCTTCCTTCCTTCCTTCCTTCCTTCCTTCCTTCCTTCCCTCCTTTCTTTCTTTCTTTCTATCTTTCTTTCTTTCTTTTTTTGGTAGTGAGGATCGAACTCACAACCTTGCACCTGCCAGGCAGGTGCTTATGCCACTGAACTAAATCCCTGGCTCTACTCTCGATTTCTGTAAGATCACTGTTTTAGATTTTTATAAGTAAGGTCATATGCTACTTGTCTTCCTATGATTGGTTTAGTTCACTTGCATAATCTCCAGTTTTATCTGCGTTATCACAACTTACAGCATTTTATTTTTTAGAAGTTAATAGTTTCCTGTTGTATCCATGTACCCCAATGATTCACCTATAAATCAGTGGATAGACACTTAGGTTTATTCCATTTCTTGTTTCTTGTGAATATTACTGTAATAAAATGAGAATAATGTGTCTTTTTGGCACACTGATTTCATTACCCTTTGATACAGGCCCGCTAATGGTAGTGCCTGATTATTTGGTAATTGAAGTTAATATTTTCAAGAACTTCTCTACTAATTTCCGCAACTACTGTACTAATTTATTTTCCCAGTGAAATTGCAAAAAGGGTTGCTTTCCTCTACAAGTTTACCAACTCTGGGTATCACTGTTTTCTCATAATTGTTAGTCTGAATATGTTAATGTGATAGCTCAGTGTGGTTTGATAATATATTTTGCTGATGATAGTGTTGTTGATCATACTGAGGTTTTCATACTGTTTAATACTTTTTTATGTCTTCTTTGCTAAATGCATTTAGGTTTATTATTGATTTTATAAGTATATGTTTGCTATACATAATGATCCCATTTATCTTGGAGAATTTACACTTATTATTATTTTTATAGCTTATTATAAATTCCAGACTAAAGATGTGAATGAATTCTATACCACAGTTACTTTATTAAATTTTCTTAATTTGGCTACATATTTACCTTTAATATTGAGTATTTTTTAACTTTCATATGGTTGCATATGAAATGGATACTTTTTTCAACATGAAAAGTCCACATTAATATACAGCAAAACTGTCCTTTTATTTAGATGTATAGCAGAAGAATAAACCAAAAACATTTATCTTTTTAATTATACATATATCTTTAATTAAATCAAATATTCCACAATACAGGAATGTTTTTCACTATTTATATTAGGATGTAATGCAGCTGAAAGAAAGAGAAATTTGTCCACCCCTCTAAGCTATGTAATTTAAGCACAAATTCTCTACACAAAACTGATTTACTTTATCCTTTAATAACCAAATATAAACAGAACATTTATGTTGCAGCTCATGACAAAAATTAATTGTTAGAAGTAAAACCTAAGAACACTGAAGATTCACAATACAGTGACAAAGGTGGCTCAGTATTTAAGAACTTATTTAAGTGACACTCAGTAATCTCAAATTTTGTAAAAGGTTGATATTTCAGTACCTTTCAGGTTCATTTAAATTAATGTATAAAATTAGTGGCCCTTTATTTTGTTTGTATGTTGTCTAAAACTTTCTACCCACATAGTGCTTTTAGATAACGTTGAATATAAATTATTAATCCTTTTGTGATTTCATGCATGTTAAACTCATTAATTATACTACATTTCTCAGTTATTGAAATTTTATGTAAGATATTTATCTTTTTATTTGAATTGCATGTATATTTGTTTATTAATACACTTAAAGTTTGGTTGCCTTGAATGTTAACTGTATTTATTGTATCATTTTTATCTTAAGTCTTTAAGAAGAAAGGGTTATGGAATACAGCACTGCATAGGAATAATGCAAATATTTTTCCATATTCTATTAGCTTTCCTTTTATTTTATTATCCCCAAAGAGTAACCTTCTCTATTCAATCTTTGATGGGTATTTACCTTGTTTTCATATCTTGGGTATCATGAATGTGAAAACTACACTAGTACATGTGAGATTTTTTTCTTTTCTATGATTACTAATACCTAGTTATTACATTCACTGTCAGAAATTGGTAAATGTACATAACATGGTTCAGTTCTTCCACTTCCATCGTCTTTTCACTATTCCAGCATCAGATTCATTTATTCATCTTATAAGACACTATAAAGTTATTGATCATGTACACAATGATAACCAGACTAATTGGTCAAAGAACACAAAAAATATGTCAGACACTAGTCAATGTACACTTTTGGATATGTTTTCTGAATTGCATTAAAATACTTACTTTTCCTCTCTCTCTCTCTTTCTCTCTCTCTCTTCTTCTTCTCCTTTTTATTTTGTATTTCATATATATTGAGATGAATGGCTAAAGAAATTGAGGTATTTGTACACAACGGAGTGGTTAAAGGAAGAGTAGGGGAATGGGAAAAAAAGAATCAATATACATCATGCATAGGCACAAATTATGGGTGATAAATGTGATCATTATATATTCTAAAATGTACCAATAAATTTAATTAATCAAAAAAATAAAAAATGTAAAAATAAAGGATGAACTTGAATTATTTGTAGGAAAACGAATGTGTGTTCATTAAGACTATAATGAACAGTGAAGTAACTCAGACACACAAGGTCAAATATCATCTGATTTTTCTTATAATAAAAAGTTATTATACGTACAGATTTCTTTAGATGGTGGAGTTTACATTTTGGGTGGTATAAGGTTTTAGATACCACATGGTTTTTACTATGCATTTTAAAACATAAATGAAATTTTCATGGATTTTTTTGTATATGTCTATTATTTAATTTTTCTGCAAATTACTTTGCATTTTATATTGTTTTATAATATTCCAATCTTTGGAAATACACTTATCCCAATTTATTTTGCCAGTTTCCTGTAGTAATGTATACTTAGGTAGCTTCTTAATGTCAGTGTTATGGTATATTCTGAAATTATTGATATGAACTTGTGCTAATCTGATATAAGCTATTCATTAAAATTGTATATGAATCACTTCATCTTTCTTTCTAAATGTGTCTTATTGGAATTTTGTATAGCGTATATAACAGCAAATAATTCAAATGATGTTAGTTCATAGATTTGTCTATAGTCAGATTTATTTGCACTATCTTGATAGATTCATAAGAAATTTAGGAAGCATTCACAAATTTGCTTCTTTTAAAAAATCATTTGTAATTTGAAATTTTTCTTTTTAATACTTTATAATTATTATTTTATATTGCAATTTTATGCATTTGTTATAACCTTTTTGTTTATCAGAAGATTTTCTGATACACAGACAAAATTCTTTTTAAATATTTTCTGGTTTTTAATTGTTGTTTTTGTTGTTATTCTCTGGAGGGTCTTTATTTTTCCTAAAGTTTTCTAGAGATATGCATTTACTTGGTGTAATTTTTCATGAACTCTATTTAAACCAAAAATATTTGCAAATATACAACTATACCATACAGGTATAGCCATTTTTTCCTCTTCTACATTTCTACTTAGATTCTGATTAATTTTTCCAGCTAACAAGTATTATTTTTTCTATTTATGTTGCTTACATAAAATCAGAAGAGTTTTTACAGGAATTGACCTGCATGCTAAACTTTTTTTTCGCTTATATATGTACATATATATATATATATATATATATATATACATACATATTTTTAAAAATCCAAACAAAACAAAAAAGACAGAAACAATGCAGAATTTCTAAAACAAGTAGTAGGAAATTAACACTAATTAAATATTGCATATTGCTATTTTAGAAGTAGTTGCTCATGTTACAAGATTTATCCATGAAAAAATGACCAATCAAGCAGTGAAAGCACAAACTGTTCTTTCTGATAAACCTTTGCAACAGTAATATACAGTAAGTTCTTAGGAACGTTGGAGTTGTGCACTTCTGCTGATGCGAACGGACCTCTCAATATGTACATTCCTAGATGCGAACAAACCTCGGGAGTAGCTCCCGTGTTTGCCAGACATTGTCGCAGCTCTGCTGCTGTATGCTGCTGCACAGCATGATGGTACACAGTGGTCGATCAGAGCCCAGGATGTCTAGAAGCAGGAGATAAAGCAGTTGTCCTGTGGAGGTGACTGCTAGGAAGTGCAAAGCAATATGCATTGTATGTTTGTGTCGAAGGTGAGTAGGACTAACTTTGTTGGACGCAGGAATGAATCCACCTTATGCTTTTTATCCCAGAATGGAGCTCGTTTGTATTTAGTGGTCTATAGCTCTCATTATGACGTTATTTCTAAACACTGACTATCCCCGCTACGTACTTTCGTAACTACTTCTAAAACAAGCATTTCCATCTTAGAGAATAGTAGTTTATTTTCTATTGGGAAATACCACTAAGATGTTTTTAGTATGTAAACTGAAGGAATATGCTTTTTTCTTTGTTTGGCATTGTATTCCTATTTAATAAGCAGAGGTTGTCCCAAAATGGCTCAGTAAATATTAGTGAAATTTTAAGTAATAATAGGTTTTCAACCATTCTGCCAACACATTTCCTGGTAATGTCAGTTTTCTTGTTTAGAATTTTTTTAAAAATTTTTAGTTTTTAAAAAAGTAAACAAAAAAAGAATAGAAATGATACAGAATTTCAAAAAAAAAAGTAGGCAATTAACATTAGTTGTCTTCGAAGTTTTTGTTCAGGTTGTAAAATCTAGGCACAAAAGTGATCAATCAAACAATGAGAGCACAAACTGTACTTTTGGAAGAACTAACAGAGATCAGTAGTATAGTAATCTACCTAGCATACAAATACACACATACATTTATATGTGTTTACCAATATACATGTAATTGTTTCCTTTCTTCCTTTTTTCCTTTCCCCATCCTACTTTTTCTGTCCTTTAGAGCACTTTCTTCCCCTTGCATTATTACAATATCTATTGTATATTTAGGATCTTATTACTCAGATTTCTGTTTTTTATTATTTTTTATACTAGGGAGACAATATAGTATTTGTAAATGTGAGTTTGACCTTTTTCACTTATGAACATGATCTCAAGTTGCCTCCTTTTACCTATAAAAGCCTCGAGGTTATCCTTTTTAGAGCTGAGTAATACCCCATTGTATAAAAATGCCACATCTTTTTTATCTATTCTGCGACTGATGGACATTTTGGCTGTTTCCAAAATTTAGCTATTACAAATTGTGCTGCTATAAACATGGTTGCACATATATCGCTATGCCATGACATTTTCAGTATTTCTGGGAAAATACCCAAAAGGGGAATAGCTGAATTAAATGAGACTTACAATCCTAGTTTTTTGAGGAATCTCCACGCTGATTTCCACAGTGGTTGCACTAGTCTACACTCCCACCAGCAGTGGAGAAATGCTCCTTTTTCTCCACAATCCCACCAACATTTGGTATCAGTAGATTTCTTGATGGCAGTTATTCTTTCTGGAGTAACATAGAATTGCAGTGTTGTTTTAATTTACATTTGTTGAATGACCAGCGATGTTGAGCATGTCTTCATGTTAATTTGTTGTTTGTATTTCTTCCTTTGAGAAGCGTGTGTTCATCTTAGATGTCCAGTTTTGGATTGGGTCTTCAAATTTAGGGGGCCTAATGCTTTTTATTTCTTTATATGTTCTAGATATTAGTTCATTGTCTGATGGACAGATGGATAAAATTCTTTCCCATTCTGTGGGCTTTCTCTTCACTCTGTTGGTGATTTCTTCTGAAGTGCAAAAACGTTTTAATAGGAAGAGATCCCAGTTATTGATTCTTTGAAGTACTTCTTAGTGGTTTGCATTTTGTTCCTGAACTCTTTGCCTACCCCTGTGTCTTCAAGATT
Organism: Dasyprocta punctata; assembly: GCA_004363535.1. Taxonomy (NCBI): domain Eukaryota; kingdom Metazoa; phylum Chordata; class Mammalia; order Rodentia; family Dasyproctidae; genus Dasyprocta; species Dasyprocta punctata. The sequence continues at coordinate 16,381 of RJWM01015902.1, read as the reverse complement.
TCTGCCTACCTTGTCTTCCTATAGATTTAGTGTTTCTGTTTTAATATTTAGATCTTTGATCCATCTTGACTTTAGTTTAGTGCTTGGTGATAACCATGGGTCTAGTTTCAGTCTTCAGCATGTGGAAAGCCAACTTTTCCAGCATCATTTATTAAAGGGACTATCTTTCTTCCAGTGAACATGATTAGCCCCTTTGTCAAAGATATTGTGGCTAAGTGTCTCTGTAGTTGTGTCTGCATTTTATAATCTGTCCCACTGATTCTCAGGTCTGTTTTTGTACCAGTACCATGCTGAGTTTATCACTGTAGCTTTGTAGTATAATTTTAAGTCACAGATCGTGATGCCTCCTGCCTTGTCTTTGTTGCCCAGTATTGCCTTTGCTATTCTAGGTCTCTTCTGTTTCCAAATGAATTTTAGGAATGTCTTCTCTAGATCTGTAAGGTATGTTAATGGGATTTTGATCTGAATTGCATTAAATCTGTGTAACAGTTTTGGGAGTATGGCCATTTTCCCAATGTTGGTTCTTCCTAACCAAGAACAAGGGATATCTTTCCATTTTCTGACATCCTCTTCAATCTTCTTTTTAAAGAGTACTATCGTTTTCAAACTATAGGTGTTTTACATCCTTTGTTAGGTTGATAGTCCTAAGTATTTCATTGTTTAGTATGCTTTTGTGAAAGGTGTCATTTCCATAATTTCTCTCTCAGTGAATTTGTTGTTTGTGTACAGTAATGCTATTCATTTTTGAGTGTTGACTTTGTATCCAGCTGCACTGCTGAATATTAACTCTAGTAGTCTTTCGATAGTTTTTAGAATCTTCTATGTAAAGTATGTCATCTGCAAATAGTGATAATTTAAATTCTTCCTTTCCTATCCTTATTCTTTTTATTTCCTACTGTTGTCTAATTGCTCTGGCTAATGTTTCCAGAACTATATTGAATAGGAGTGATGATAGGGCACATCCTTGTCTTGTTCCTGATTTTATAGTGAAAGCTTTCAGTTTTTGGACATTTAGTATAATGTTGGCTGTTGGTTTGTCATAGATGACTTTTATCAGATTGAGGTAGATACCATCTATTCCAAGTTTCTGTAAGGTTTTTATGAATAAGTGTTGGACTTTATCAAAAACTTTTTCTGCACCTATTAAGATGATCATGTGATTTTTGTCTTTAGCTCTGTTGATGTGGTATATTACATTTATTGATTTGTGTATGTTAAACCATCCCTGCATTCCTGGGTTAACTCCAAGTTTGTCATGTTGTATAATCTTTTTGATGATTTGCTGCATTCTTTTTGCTAGTATTTTACTGAGAATCTTTGCATCGATTTTCATTAGGGAGATTGGCTTATAGTTTTTTTTGGTTGGGTCTTTCTCTGGTTTTGGCGTCAGAGTATTACTTGCTTCCAGGAATGAGTCAGGAAGAATTGCTTCCCTTTCAATTTCATTGAAAACTTTGAGGAGTATTGGCATTAAATCTTCTCTAAATTTCTTATGAAATTCAGTCAAGAATCCATCAGGACCTGGGCTTTTCTTTGTTGATAAGTTTTTAATCATATTTGCAGTTTCAATAGTTTATATTGGGTTATTAAATTGTTATATCTTCTCGATTCAGCTTTGATAATTCATGTTTCTGGAAATCTGTCCATTTTCTCTGCATTTTCCACCCTATGCGGGTAAAGGTTTTCAAAGTAGGTATTCATGATCTTCTGAACTTCCATGGGATCTGTAGTAATTTCAACTTTTTCATTCCTTATTGCATGAATTTGAGTTTTTTCTTTCTTTCTCTTGATAAGGTTGGCTAGAGGTTTATAAATTTTGTTTATTATCTCAAAGAACCAGTGCTTTGATTCATTAATTTTTTGTACTGTTTTTTAGTCTCAATTGCATTAATTTCTGCTCTGATATTTATAATTTCTTCTCTTCTATGAGCTTTGAGCTTGACTTGCTCTTCTTTTTTCTAGAAGCTTGAGGTGTAGCATTAGGTTGTTTATTTGTGCTCATTCTGTATTTCTGATACGACAATTCATTGCTATGTATTTCCCTTTTAGGACCAATTTCATTGTATCCTACAAGTTTTGGTATGTTCTACCTGTATTTTCACTGAATTTTAGGTATTGTTTAATTTCTGCTTTCATTTCACCTCTAACCCATTGGTTGTTCAAGAGGTTGTTATTTAATTTCCATGTGTTTATGTACCTTTTACAGTTTCTTTTGTCATTCATCCAATTTCAGTGCACTATGGTCAGATAATGTGCATGGGATAATTTCAGTCCCTTTGCATTTACTTAAGAATGTTCTGCAGGCTAATATATGATCTATTTTAGAGAATGTCCTGTGTGCAACTGAGAAGAATGCATATTCTGATGAGCTTGTGTGAAACACTCTGTAAACATCTAAGTCCATTTGTTCACAGATTTGAATCAGTTCTGTTATTTCTTTGCTGGCTTTTTGTCTAGTTGATCTATCTCTTTGTGACAGTGGGGTATTAAGGTCCCCAATTAAGATTGTGTTATTGCTTATTTGATTTTTCATGTCTATTGGTATTTGTCTTACATAGTTGGGTGCTTCTATATTTGGTGTATATATATATATATATATATACATATATATACATATATATATGTGTGTGTGTGTGTGTGTGTGTAATGATGTTCTTTATCTCCTTTGATCAATTTTGGTTTGAAGTTCACATTGTCTGCAAATAGAATAGCTATGCCTGCTTTCTTCTGGGTTCTTTTTACATGGAACATTTTTTTCCAACCTTTGACTTTTAGTCTGTGAGTTTCCCTTTGAGTCAGATGTGTTTCCTGTATATGGCATATTGTTGGATCCTGTTTCTTGATCCATTCTGTCAACCTATTTCTTTTAATTGGTGAATTGAGGCCGTTTACATTGGTGGATATAATTGATAATACTGGCTCAACTTTGTTGTGTTATTTTCCTGTTGTTGATTTCCTGCTTTTATCCCTTGTTTAACTAGTTGCCCTGTCTGGTGGTTTCTTTCTGTTATTCTTCTGGAAATTGTAGCCATCTTTATTTCTATCTAGTATGCCTTTCAGTACTATTTATAGGGTTGGTTTGGTGAACATGGATTTCTTCAGTTGTTCTTTGTCAAGGAAATATCTTATTTCTCCATTAATTTTCAAAGAAAGTTTTGCAGGGTACATCAATCTGGGTTGAAAGTTATTTTCTTTCAAGGCTTGAACCACTTCACTCCAAGCTCATCTTGACTTGAGGGTTTGTGCTGAGAAGTCTACCATGATACTAATAGGCATTCCTTGATATGTGAATTGTGTCTTTTCTCTAACAGCTTTTAGTATATTGTTTTTATGCTGGATTCCTGGAATCTTAATTATTATATGTATGGGTGGAGATTTATTTTGGTTATGACTGTTAGGCATGCTATATGTCTCACTTATCTGTATATCTTATTCTTTTCACATGTTTGGGAAATTTTCTGCTATTACTTCTGTGTATAGTTTACCAATGTCATTTGTGTTGACTCCTGCATCTTCACTGATCCCTATTATTCTTATATTGTTCCTCTTTGCATCATCTTAAGGCTGTTGAATTTTCATTTCACGCTGTCTTGTTATGTTTAGAAGTTCTTTCCTTTCACAATCACTAGCTGCTATCCTGTCTGCAAGATCCGAAATTCTGTCCTCAGTTTCATTCGAACAGTTTTGCCAGCTTTCAACAGAATTTTTTATTTCCTAGATATCTCTTTGAATTTGATTCATGTATTCCACTTCTTTTCTATATTGTTCAGTCAAGGTTTTCATCATTTTCCTATGCTCCTGTACTTTTTTTTTATCTTTGTCTTCTCTAGCTATGCTGAGCAATTCCTTTATTATTGTCATTTCTTTCTTTATGTGAGAGATTATTTCTAACCTGATTTCTTATGTAGCCTCATGGATTTGTTTATTTATTTCACTTGCTATCTTTTCAGAAATTTCAGGTGTATGACTACTAACGTCCTCTATTTCAATGTCCCCTATATTTATTCCTGATGGTCTGGACATTTGAGGTTGCATTTTGCTTTTCTGTTTTGTCATTTTCACCTCCTGAGTTAATATTTTGGTCTTTTCAATTCCACTAGTATTAACTGTCAGTCATGTGTGTCTTAGAGTCCTACTGTGTGGTTGATATTTGTCCAATTGCTGGGTCCACCAATGAAGGGGGTGGCCAGTCACCTGAGTTCCTCCTGCAGGGCCTTTTGGGTGAATCCTATATTCTTCCTAGGCTGACTAGCCCAGGAGTATTGATGTAAGTCAACCCTTAGTTCCTATTGTTACTATGACTTCAGGCTGGTTCAGGTCACGAGATCTACCTGGCTATACTGTGCACATCAGCTGGGACCCTAGTATGTCACTGGGCCCCTTGTAGGCCCTTTTGATTTCCTCCTTGTTGGCACTCTCCTCAACCCACCTGGTGTTCTCTGTATGGAAAAAGGACTCACTCACACTCTTGCCAGACTTGACAAGGATCTACAGCCAGGGGATAGGAGTTTGCTGCTACTCTCATTTATCTACTGAGGTCCTCTACTTGAGGGGGAAACTTACCACATGGTTGCAAGCCCGCTGAGGTCCTCTGTGTGGGTGAGGGGTTGCTCTGGCTCCTACCATCCCACCAAGGTTCTGCAGGCAGTGGAAGGGGTCACTGATTGTGCATGGGCTGTTGTCTTTTGGGTGGGGGTGTGCCCGATGATCTTGCTGGTCTCCAAGGTTGTGGGGCAAGGAGAAGGAGAGACCAGGGATCCTGGCGGCCCCTAGGTTCTTGTGGTGAAAAGAGGGACAAGGCTGATGAACCTGCTGATCCCTAGGTCCAAGGAGCTAGAGGGGCTCAGGGTTAATGATCCCAGTGCACCCTAGGTCCTCTCTTGTTTAGAATCTTACCATATTTTATAACTTTATAATAAAATTTGACGAAATATACTTATGGATTAAATATTATAAGAGATTTGCTTGCCTCTATAAATATACATTTACTGTCAAATGAAGCAATTATGTATGGGAGTATGAGTTAGATAAAATATTCATAGTAAATTAAATAAATGGAACTCCCTATTTTCATAGAGTTGAATATATTTTAAACTTTTAGTTTTAAGTCTCTGTGGAATATGGAATTTAATAACTTAACAAAATGAAGGTAGGACCTGAAGGTGGAGTTTCAACTTGAGAAATTGCAAAGAATATCGTTAGCTTGGAAATTGGAAATAATAACATTAAGTGGAAATGTTAAATTTCACAGGTATTAGCTGAGAACACTTTATTATTAATTACTTAAAAGGGATATGTAACATTATGATAATCATATGAAAAAATGAATGCTGAGAAATGATGTTTAAACTTTTCATAATAAAATGATACTTATATGTATTTACTGCAACATAAACACTCTCTGGGTTGTAGAGACCCCATATATTTTCTAATCGGTATCAGCATGAGTTTTTATAGTTTATGATCTCTGGATCTATAACTGCTATACTGACATTCACAAAAAATGATTAAATATATTATTTTCTTCAAAAATGTGATTAAATTCATGTGCATATGTATATCTTTTGAAAAAACTGAATAGATAGAATTACCTGAAAAGTATCACATACAATTTTTTATTCCATTTTTTTGTCAAATACAATTTTATATAGCAATTTTTACAGGGTATTGTTTGTTATTGAATATGAGGCTAAAAATTTATTATCCCTTTGGCTTTCCTTTTGTTAACTGCTCTATCAGGTAACATTTTTTGTAATGCATATTTTTCATTAATATTTGTCTTGGAAACAAACTATATGCATAGTCAAAGGAAAATAAAATCAATTCGTTTTTAAACTATTTGATATATATATATGCTAAATAAATTGTTTCACATGAGAAAAAGTTGTTTATAGTCTTTAGAGAAATTTTAAAACTACTTCCTAAAGACATTGTGTGTGGAGAATAATCTAATGATTTTTAAATTTTTTTTAACTATCCACTACTATTACTGTTAGATGATAGGTTTGAGTTCATGGCCTTCTTACTGTCAGTTATGGAAATGAAATATTGAAAACATGAACAACTTATTGCCCCTATATACAACCAAAATTCCTCTAATTTTGAAGGTTATGTGATGTTACTAATTCTTGGCATTAATGATTTACAAAAGGAAGGCAGATATTTCCAAATATGTTTTCCTGCTCAGCCTTACATGGTTTCTCTGTCACATTGTTGTCTCTAACTGTCCATCACATTGTTGGTATAACTTTCTCAATTGTCCTCCTCCATTATATTCAGCATATCAGGATAACAATTCTCTATAACTATTCTCTTCATTTATGACCTTGCAGAGCTGTAATTTTCTTTCTGAGTCCTGGCAAGTGTCTACAAGCCATGACTATGGAAATCATCAATGACTTCTAATTTGAAGTGATTTTATGCACACAGATCTAAATCATTTTAAATCTTCATTTGGAGGATTACCAAACATTAAAACATTTCCACCCTAAAAACTTTTCACATTCTTCTGGAAAACCTAAATGTTGGGCCATTGCATATAACTGTTTCCTAGGCAAAGTCAATTTTCTTTATGAGGAATAAAGTGTAATGCAAATCATGATCATACTTATACAGGGTATATGCCTATGAGATTAAGATATTTCTAGCATCCAAACTGAACAGGAGAAAATAAGGTCAAGCAGGAATTATAAGAAAAGAGAGGAAAAAGAAATACAAAAGACAGACTGGGGATGTGGTTCAGTGATAAAGTTCTATACTTACATACCCAAAACTCAGGGTTTGATTCTCAGGACAACAAAAGAAAAATAAATAAAATAAAATAAACACAAAAGATACATTCATTTCCCTCCATAATATGCAATTCCTTAACAACAGAAGTAAAACCAAGCAGCTTTGGCAATTAAATTGAAGAACTCAATATGATGTTCATAGCAAAATGTTTTTTAGTAATTAATAATCAAAATTTCTCAGCTAATACCCTTTGCAATTTAACATTTCCACTTTGGGACTCTTGTCCTGTTCATGGTAGTCACAGCTCTGGAATGAATCACCTGTAGATGAATACCTGTTTGATAGGCTTCTGTAACTGTTCTCTAGGCACTTCACTTACAAACTAACCCAGTTCCATTTTCCCCTGGGTTATTTATCTTGGGTTCTACATTGCATTGATTTTATCACTGCCCAATTTCTGAATATATCAGTTCCCTAAATATATTCTGCATTCCCATTGCTTTTTTCTTTCTATATCCAGAAAGTTTCCTAGTTTGTATTTCTATTCATCATTTCTCTCAATGATTTATGGGCAGTTACCTTCACTCATTTGGACACTTCCATACTTTCCTAATGGCTCTGTCCACCAACAGGTAACATTCCTTCTAATGCATTTTTTTCATTGCACCAAGGATGGTCTTTAAAAATTGTAACATTTTGACATTTTGTAGGAAATCATTATTTTGCCTAAAATGGTTTTCAAAATTTATTCAAAAATATTTGTTGACTTAGAGAACAATTTCAAAGTGTAAAACTGATATATCCTTTTCTCAAAGTTGTTAATATCTTTGCCATATTTGCTGTTTTGCCTTGTCTCCTTTGTTCTTTTCCTTCATTCTTTCCTTCTTTCACCTCTCCCTCTTTCTCTCTCTCTTTTTATTTTGTTGTCTCTCTATATAATTTGTTGTGAATTTTTTAGAGAACAATACATGCATCATACTTCACTTTTCTTTAGGCTTCACTGTGTATTTTCCAAGACCCAAGATATTTTATTTTTAAATGTAGTATAATTCAAAAATTAAAGAAATGTACATTTGATTTAATTTTTGCACAGTTAACCACTGAGAAATATTTTTTAGATTTTATTTTAAAGAGAAGAAAACAATAAAAACAAGGATACAGAATTTCAAAAACAAGATAATAGAAAACTGACAATGGCTAATGTATTTTGTATTGTTATCCAAATTAGTTGCTCAAATTACAAGTTATATGCATGCATAATTGATCAAATAATATATATTGCCATTATATTTCTTGCTTCATAATAATAATTACTTCTTTAAGGTAAGTGTCTTCTCCAGTACATTTTCTTGTTAGGATACTTTACATTTTGTTGTAATGTAGTTTTGTCTCCTTTAACTGGGGAATTTTATTCTACCTTTTTTTCATGATTGATATTTAAAAAAAAACGCAACCAAATATTCTCTACTTGTTTTATTTTTTGATTTAAGGGTATTTCCTCATTTTTAAAGATTTTATTATAGTTTATCTGACAAAGTTTTAAGTGTCATAGCATTGTTTTATACACTTGATTCCATCAGTATTTCATGTTATCCTAATTTTGATTTTATTAGGCAAAGTATTCCCAAGTTACTCTGTGGTAACTACTGTTTTTCATTTTTGGTCAATTAATTATTTTAGGAGAGATATTTGAATAAATGTTAATATTCATTAGATTTTGAGTTGTTAGGTTAAAATTCATTGGTAGTATTTGTTCAAATTCTAAAATACTCAGTACTCTCCTGCTTTATTATAAATTGTACTTAATTTAAATGTAAATAAGACCTTGAGTAACATACTTCCTGCTTATCTCTCCTGTTAATTCTGTTGCATTCTATCTCTACACTGTAAGTTCATTCAAACACAGACAGTTTATTTCACAATTTAAGTTATACACTGTTTTTTCTTATAGTAGGTTTCTGTGTATGTATGCATGTAAACTGTATTCCACTAGAACTGATATTTCTTCTAAATTTTAGTTTATGTTTCCTCTGAAGTTTTCCGAGGCATATAAATGCCCTAAATGGTTCTAGTGTTGGAATTATCCCTTCATCAAAAACTTTAAAAGACATTCATATAATTCACAAAGCAGTTTTCTAATTTCAATAAACTCATTCTTTACTAATTTGAGGAATATATTAATAAAATAATAGCTTTGTTTTCTTTTACTGATGTACTGATTATCTGTATTTTGAATACAACATAAAATTTTAATGCTAGATCATTTTCCGTCTTTTATTAAGGCATCCTTCACATACAACTTTTCTTCTTCATTGCCTCATTTGTGTTTTAAAGAATGTGCACTTAGTTTAGTAATATAATACTAAAATATAGTTAAAGCCATACGTATTCAAAAATAGTATAACATATAACAAGGCTAATAAAATGGACCATGGGATGACATGTTGCATTATTTGAGCCACTACCCTGTTCTACTAACAATAATGGTGGAAAGATAACTGTAAATTCATATTTTACTAATTCAGCATAATTTGATTTGTTTATTTACTGACCAATATAAAAGAGTATGATCTTTGTTTGTTCATATTTGGGCTACCATGATCTATATTTTTGTTCAAACTTTAGTCTTTTAGAAACAATAGGGAAACATTTAAAAATTAAAAAGTTTTATTTAATATATTAATAGATAATATGAAGAGAAAATGCAGCATTCATTTACTTTGTTGAACTTTCTGATTTGATTACAAAGATGAGCACAAAAGTTTCTCTTTTTTCCTGAATAAAAAAGATTGGTAACTGTTTTCTCTTATGAAAAAAATTGTACACAAAAATAAGGACAGAGCAGCTTAATGCTTTCATTTCTTATCAAATGTTCAGATAGTTTGAGGTGCTGAAGGCATGCAGAGAAAAAGCTAATACCGAGTTTGAAAAGCAATTTGAACTTGTTCCAAAGTCATAACTTGCAATCTGAAGTGCTTTAGTTGATAACCATTTTATATTCTCTCTTGTTCATACCTTTCACTGTTGATATTGCTAAAATTTTCTGCAGTTTTAGATAATACAGTCCTTATCAAGGTTCAGTTTTCCCATATTTAACAAGTAGCCTTTTACATCCAACACAGGGTCAGATTTTGCCACTCAAAAGAGCTATCACATATTTAGGGGATGAACAGTGATGTAAAGGTAGTTTTCAGCTTCTTACTGAGAAAGTTAAAATTTTCATGCACATTTTGATGCTGCACTGGAAAACTATTAGACTTTTCGCACCTAAAATTTGAAGAAATGAATATGTATATGTAATAGTTAGGTTTTGATTTATAAGCTTGCTTCAAAAATACCAAAGGATGCATTTGAATCTTCATGAAACAATTATTCACTCAACACTTCATCGAGTTCATTTTGTATTTATAACACTGGAGAATTATAAAAACTAATTCAAAAATGTCTTACCAATAGAATTTAGATACACTTTCACTATTTTAATGTTATCAAGCAAGAAAATTTTCTCGGTTCTATTTAAGACTTCTTAAAATTGTGTCCCAAAAACATAACTTTTGCTAACAAACAACTACCAGTTTCTGAAGTTTTTCTCATCTACTTTCAGGCCAGAACTAATAGTCTCTGCTAGGAAATTAGTGACTATAACAGTTCTTCCTAGAGCTGATAATGTTCACCTAGACAACAGTATTTCTTATCTCTCTTGCCTCAAGAAGTTCTGATCAATGTTAGGTTTTTAACACAGAGTGTGTTAAACATATAGATGTAGTCAATGTATCACACTGAGCCAATTCAATACTTATAATATGTATGAATTATTTTAAATTTATTTATATTTGTGAAATATATAGAAAATAAGCACAGTCCTTCAATACATGGTAACTTCCAAAAATGCCAATTGTTAGATCAAAGAGTAATATTGCTTTATTCACATCATATGACATTATGAGAAGTTGTTATCTTGTGTTTTCATTTTGGCAAATAAATGCAGACATAATGTTATCTTATGTTTAATATGACTGGAAAACATATGTTCAAGTTTCCATAATTCCAGATTATTTTCTTAGATTATTCTAGTAACATCTCAGTGTGTTCTATTGTGTGTGTGTGTGTGTGTGTGTGTGTGCGTGTGTGTGTTACTATGGACAGAACCCAGAGCTTCATAAACAGGCCAGGTAAGGGTTATTTCTCTACCAGTGAAATATACACATAGCTTACAAATGGACTATCATTGAAAAGATTCTAGTATATACAGAAATATTTGGCTCCTCAGCACAGGTTCCTCAGAGTTAAAAATTAAGAAAGCATTAATAAATTTCATTTAATTATTATCAATATACTGCAATATTTATAGTCACCAAATACTGAAAATCTTTTTTTTTTTGGATGGTATTTTATTTACTCTTTAGTGACTTGTGCTTTCAATATGTTTTCAGGGAATTTTTTTCCATTTGTTAGTCTCTGTGTAGTTGTATGTATTCCACTCACGTATCAATTTCAATTTTTTAAATAATTTCCTTACTAATGTTCACTAGTATTATGGTACTGTTGCGATTTTTCAGTATCTGAGGGAGTCACAGTTATTTTAATGATTATAGTACATAAGTTTGGAAGAATAAAGATATAGAAGAATTACAATCACTTTGTTAATCTGATCTGTTTAAATGGCATTTCATGATCTAATTTTTATTTATTCATTTGTAATTCTTGGTTGAAATTTCAATTAATGTTTTCAATCTTTTCCCAACAGATTACAATTCCTATAAATTACTTGTTGAAATTGTTTCATATTTAGGCATTTTTTTTTTTGTTTAACTATGATGCATTTTTTAAAGCAAGCATGGTGGTGCATGCCTTTAATCCCAGCACTCAGGAGGCTGAGGCAGGAGGCTCGTTGTGAGTTCAAGACCAGCTTGGGCTACAAAGTGAGTTCAAGGCCAGCCTGAACTGCATAGTGAGACCCTGTCTCAAAAAGTAGGGCTGGAGATTTAGCTCAGGGGCTTAATCACCTGCCTGGCAGGTGCAAGATTATGAGTGTGATTTCTGGTACCAAAAAATAAAAAATACATAAAAATAAAAATGGTGCATTTTTTTGAATTTTTGTTTCTGCAGAGGACTTTGTTTGAATATTGGCAAAATTTAACTTTGTGACAAATCAATCTCATGGATGTCTCATTTTACTGAGAAAAACCTCAGTATGAGTGTATTCTGGGAATGATACATAAGAAGTTGTACCTAGAAATACTTTGTTAGTGTAGTTTCTTACATATTTCCTATTTTCCAGTGGGAATATCGCTGTGATTGTGATGAAATTATATCCGACTTACACTCAAAAGTCAATAGCTTTCCTATACACAAACAACAATCTAACAAAAGAAGTAAAAGATTTATATATTGAAAATTACAAGCCGGGCACTCAGGAGGCTGAGGTAGGCGAATCATTGTGAGTTCAAGGCCGGCTTAGGCTACAACGTGAGTGCAAGGCTGGACTGAGCTACACAGGGTGACCCTGCCTCAAAAAATTAGTGCTGGGAGTTTGGCTCAGTGGCTTAAGCACCTATCCGTCAGGCGCGAGGCTATGAGTTTGATCCCCTGTGGCAGAAAAAATAAATAAATAAATAAATACAGTACTCTGAAAAACACAATTGAAGAGAAATTCAGAAAATGGAAAGATATCCTTGTTTATGAATAGGAAGAATGAACATTGTGAAAATGGTCATATTCCCAAAACTGTTATACAGATTTGTTGCAATCATGATCAAAATATCATTGGCATACCTCACAGATCTAAAGAAAACACACTTAAAATTCATATGGAACCATTAGAGACCTAGAATATCAAAAACAATCCTGACCAACAAAGGCAAGGCAAAAGACATCACAATTCCAGGCTTGAAATTATACTACAAAGCTGCTAAAATCAAATCAACATAGTACTGGCAAAAACAAACAAACAAGCAAACAACAACGAGAAAAAAAAAAAAACCGACCCAAGTATCTAAGGAGCTGAACAGAATAGAAGATACAGAAGCGATTATAAACACATTCAGCTACCTTATCTTTGACACAGTGTCCCAACATGTTCACTGGAAGAAAGAAAGCCTCTTTAATAAGTGGTGTTGGAAAAATTGGCTTCTTACATGCTGAAGTCTTAAACTAGACCCATGCATATCACCATGAACTAAACTGAAGTCGATATGAATCAAAGATCTACATATTAAGACAGAAACACTAAATATATTAGAAGACAAAGTAAGTAGAAATCTTGAGGACATAGGGGTATGAAAAGAGTTTGTGAACAAAAATAGAACTGCATGGGAAGTATTTCAAAGAATCAATGACTGGGTTCTAATCTTATTAAAACATTTCTGCACATTGAAAGAAATCACCAACAGTGAAAGGAAAACCCATGGATTGGGAACATATTTTTATCAGCTGTCCCTCAGACGAACGACTTATATCTAAAACACTTAAAGAATTAAAAAAAATGAAGCTCCCAAAATCAAAGACCCAACCTAAAATTGGTCATCTGAGATGAATACACAATTCTCAGGTGAAGAAATACAAATGGAACATAAATGTATGAAAGAAAAACATCATTATTGATCATTTGAGAAATGCACATTAAAACAACATTGAGATATCATTTCACTCCTGAAAAAATGACTGACATCAAGAAACTAACCAATAACAAATGCTGACAAGGCTGTGGAACCATTCTCCATTATTGGTAGGAATGTAGACTGGTACAACTACTATGGAAATCAGAGTGAAGATACTTCAAATCTAGGATTAGAGGTTCCATTAGATCCAGCTATTCTCCTTCTTGTTATTTTCCTAGAAGAAATTAAACATCAAATCACAGCAATACATATGCATTCATTTTATAGCTGTACAATTTATAATAGTTATATCTTGGAAACAACTCAAATACTCATCAGCTGAGGAATGAATAAAAAATATGTGGTATTTTTATACAATGGAATACCCTTAGCCATAAAGAATGATAAACTCGAGGCTTTTACAGGTAAATGGATGCAACTAGAAACCATATTCATCAGTGAAATAAATCAGACTTGCATGTGTAAACACCATATTATCCCTCTAGTGTAAGAAACTGAAAGAGTATGTAAGATCCAAAAGTCACAGTCAATACAGTAAAAGGCAGAGGAACTACTCAAAGGGAAATTATATTGTTCGATAAATTTTGCATATTTGTATCTCATAACCTGAGCAACTATTTTGAAGATAACAATATGCAATGTAACAACTATTTTTGAATTCCTATCATCTTGGTTTGAAACACTGTATCGCTATTGTTTTTTGTTGTTGTTGCAATTTTGGTTGGTTGTTGTTTTGTTTTGTTTTCTTCTTGATTTTTCTGTTTTTTTCTCTTTAAAATAAAATTTAAAAAAAAAGAAATTATATCTTGCTTGTTTGTAGCATAGATATGTCCTCATATAAGAAACAAGCATCCAGGATACTGAAGTCATTATCCCTTGAGAACTGCATTACTCGTATCAGAATACACAGGTGTTACTTTTGTTCAATGTAGGCAATGAATTTTAGAGTTGTCTTGTTGTTACATAATTATTAGATCTAGACTCTTCTCACTATCAAAGTTCTATTTTCTAGATTTTGATATCCCCCTCCAATGATGTGGTTTAGATGGAATGATATTGTAGACATCTAGAAAAATAGAGTATTTGAGTAATGCTATCAATTACACCGCTTGATTATATTAGTTATATTGAATGTATTAGGTCCTAATAAACTGCTGTTTCGCATTTTTTGCTGTTTTTTTCTTACTGTTTACCTTTCCAGCAATGTGTTCTCTGTATCTGTGAGTCTGTATGAAAAATTAGATAGCTTTTGTCATTACCAGTTTTCCATTGCTTTGTAAAAGATGATTTATTGATTTAAAAGAGCAAAATTCATTAACTCAGGTTTTGTGGGCAAGAATCTGAAACATTGGGCTATATGGCTTCTGTCTTGCTGGCTTCAACCTAGTGAGACATTGAAAGATAAGGTATTGTTCTTCTCCTGATTTAAAAAGAGCAAAAGTTAGACTGAGCATCAAGTTACAGAGAATAGATAACTTTTCCCACAAATTTTGTAGTTCTGCACTGGCCAGCAAGTAAGGATGATAGAGTAAGTGAATACCTGATAATTTAAAATGTAAGATAAGAATTAGATTGATAGGTTTGAGAAATTAATCATACATGAACCTCAAAGGCAATGAATATATTAAAATTGGGTTTTAATTCTTTCCCCTCCAAATCTTTTTTTTTTTTTTTTTTTGGTATTAGGGATCAAACTCATGACCTCTAGCTTGCCAGGCAGGTGCTTATGCCACTTAGCTAAATTCCCAGCCAATTCTTAGTATGAATGGAACACTCTATCTCCCACAAAATTAAAATATTTAGATTTACAAGATCCTGCTCTCATCTATTCACACCTTCCTTCTTGCTTAATTTTAAAATGATGTGTGGATTCTGCTTACTAACTGTATTATTATATTTCTCTCATTGCTGATACAAAATACTCAGCATTCAAAATTAAGGGGAAAAAAAGATTTATTTAGTCCACAGTTTGTGGGCGTTTCATTCTATAATCAGCTGGCTCCAAGACAGGGTGTCATGGCATAATAGCAACAGTTCAAGGTAGCAGAAGATCACAAAAGCAGCAAGAGCAAGAACAGAAAGCGGGGAAGCTAGCCTTTTTCCCTCCCTTATATTGTAAGAAGGTTACCACCACACTCCACCCCCTGGGGGCTGTGTAGAAATCGCACCGTTTCCATGCCCTGGACTTGCACAGGCTCTGGGTATTTACAAAGTAAGTACTCTGGACACCTGTTGAGTCAGTTAGTTAAACTTCTAAATTTCTCAATTTGACACAATGTATCAACCTTTACACCAGCTTTTGTTCATGTTATTTAATTGGAAGTTCAACTACAATATTTTGCTTATATTCGTCTGAGTTTTAACAGCCTACTGAGACTTCTAATTTGTTTTCTTGCAACATCTTCTCCAAGAAATCTGCTAAATATTTTTACTGGTCAAAAAACAGAACTTTAGCATAAATGTGCAGAAGTCAGATAACTAGTAGGGACTATTTTCATCATTCCACGGAATATTATTAACTTTCTGTGTGTGTCCATGTAAGGGATTACGTTTTCTGTCCTAACAGGAGGAATATATATTGAATTACATTCATTATAGTTCATAGTTGTTTAGTACTATATAAATTTTTGCAGATTTTAGTAACAAAAAATAAATGTTTAGTTTAATTAGTACAGGTTTGTGGTAGTAATGCTTACATTCCTTGTGTGGAGGTGGTATGTATATATGACACAGTTTGATTCCTTCGTTATTCTTCTTTTCCTCCCCTCCTTCCCCTTCCTGTGTTATAGTCTGTAACAAGAATTGCGCCGTTTTTCCTGTTCTGTATGCGCCGTTTGCCTTGAAAAGAATCTTTTGTAAGCTGCTACCTCCCTACAAGTCCCTGTTTCCCGTAGCCCTCTCACTCCCAACGCTCCAAGGAACAGGCAGTTACAATTACAAAGTTACTGATTGCTCAGGGACATGTTGAAACTGACCAAAGAACTGGGTCATGAGATAACAACCACCTAGCCTCATACCCAGGGAATATA
>RJWM01015901.1:0-46716 GCA_004363535.1 Dasyprocta punctata | reverse complement strand
GATACAAGCCATAATGATGACATAAACTGTATTTTACCTATAGTTATTTCAAACTATTTTTTTTTAAATCTTCAAATTCTTACGGAGAATGGATTATTGCGACATGAGTTCAGAGAAAGGTGATGAAAACATTTCAGTAGTGGTAGTAAGTGAGGGTGGCAGCCATGACTATTTTGGTGGTAACAATGGGGATGGGGAATGGTGGGAAAGATGTGTTTTGCAGGTAGAATTGATAGGACTTGCTGAAACAGATGTGTGGAAAGCAGAAAAAAAGGAAACTCCAAAATTCTCAGGGTTTTGTTGAGATTCTGCCTGGATTTTTAATGTGGATATGAATTAAATGGGGTATGACTGGGGAAGAATGTGTTGATGAAAATGGGAAGTCTGGGGTATTCAGGTGAAATAGGCAAATTTTTTGAGATTTCTTTTCTCCTCACTGAAGTAGGAGAGGAATCATGAGAGTAATGGAAACATAGACCTGGGAAAATTTCAATAGAAAAAAAAAAAAAGATATAGTACTTTATCATACATTGAGAAACCAAGATCACCCCAACAAAAAGGTAGTAT
This sequence comes from Dasyprocta punctata, assembly GCA_004363535.1. Classification (NCBI taxonomy): domain Eukaryota; kingdom Metazoa; phylum Chordata; class Mammalia; order Rodentia; family Dasyproctidae; genus Dasyprocta; species Dasyprocta punctata. The sequence continues at coordinate 46,149 of RJWM01015901.1, read as the reverse complement.
TGACAGGCAGTGAGTATGATTTTCCCAAGAAATGATCTGCTCTTTCTGTGCGATGACTGAAGGATGGCATGAGGTGGAATATGTACCCAAGATTGAACTTCTGGCAGATCCAAATGTGTGTTTCTGTAAGAGAAGAAACAGGACAGCTGATAGCAAGCGTGAAATCATCACTATGATATTCAATGACCCTGCGCAGTTAAGAATTTGACTAACATAATAAAAGGAAGGGACCTATTGAGGTAAAAGGTAAAGGATATAAGTTACTTGGCAGCCCATGTGCTGAAAATCCTTGTGCATACAGAAGTTTGAAAGGGACACAAAAAGGAGGGAAATGTAAGTAAATGGATCAGATTGGAAGAAAAAATCAAACTGTGAATCATGACAAGGCAAAACTTGACTTCTGGCTATGATATAGATAAATAGAATCCTGGAGAGTTCTTTAAAGAAAATGTTCAGGCTTTCCATGATGTCATGGCAATTCCAGAATGTCTGATCCTCTGAGACTTCAGAAGCAACATCTTACGCTTACACAAGCACAGAGGAAATTTAGAGGATCGAACCATCAAATATCATGTCATCTGGAAGAAAAACTTGGAAGATCTTTGTTTCAGTCTTATTAAAGTCTTGCTTTGCACTAGAGATCATTGGAACAAAAATAAAAGAATTAAATCAAGAAAGTTTTCCATTTGCTTTTCTAAAATTGAGTTATATTTCTGGCATCTTTTCAAAAAGAACTTCCAAGGTTTTGACATTCTTATAGTCATATCATTTTATTTTGGTGATATTTCCTTAAGAAATATTTCATAAAATATACAGCTTTAAGGGTCTATAATACAGTATTTATTAAATCTGATCATCATTTTATTGAAATATTTTATCCACTAGAATTTAATTGTTGCTATACGTGGGCTTGTTGCTATTTAAATATTTCCATGTTTTTTTATATCAGTGATTTCAGTGGGCTTCCTTTTCTTCTTTCACAGTTTTTTAGAATAAATCACTTAATAACATTTAAACTCACCACAACTTCATTTACTAGTTTGTAATGAATACCCTAGAGCAATCAACATTTGCTTTTGATTCATTAGAGTCAAATTAAAATTATTAGTAATAATCTCAGAAAACTGTATTTATTTTTTCCTGTCCTTTTATACTTGTTAAATATTTTAATTCTATATATATTTAAAATCCCTAGAGCATTTATTTTCATTGAGTTTTAATTACTCATGTATTTACACTTTCTATTTCACTTTATTCCATCTGGCATTTCATTGTTTCCTCCTGCCTAAAGAACCGTCTTTAGAAATATAAATTTAGAATCTTAAGTTTCCATTGATGTAGGTTTGCTACTGAAAAATTCAAATTTTTAATAATTTATCTGAAAATGTGTGTGGTTTTTCTTTCTTTTTTTTTTTTTTTTTTGGTTTAGCTTTCGAAGGATATTTCTGCTGGGTGTAGAATTCTAGGTTGGAAGTTAATTTGCCATCTTTTTTAACTAAAAAGTCATATAGAAGTCTACTACTCCTCCTTTAAGAGAAATGCCTGTTTCTCTATTTTTAATATTTTTTTCTGATTTTATTTTTCAGGAGTTTGATTTTGACACAACTACACTTGTACTGTGTGTGTTTGTGTGTGTGTGTGTGTGTGTGTGTGTGTGTGTGTGACAGAGAGAGGGAGAAAGACACAGAGAGGGAGAGAACGTATTGGTATATTTGTGTTTATCTTGTTAAGAGATTGCTGAGATTTCTAAATGTAGGAATTGAGGTAATTAATCAGTTTGAAAAGTCCTCAGCCATTCTGTGTTCAAATATTGATTTTGCTTCATTGTCCTCTAAGAGTATTCCAATTATCTGTATGTTAGATATTTATTCTATGTCCAACCATTTTTATGCACTTTTATATATTTCCCATCTTTAAAAATGACTGGACTCATATTGGCTTTCTTCAGTTTGTTAATCTAGTATCATGTAGTATCTAATGGACAAACTCATGTATTACATTCCTGGTATCAGTTATTATATTCTATGACTCCAACATTTTTATTGGATTCCTTTCATAAGTTTCAGTTCTCTGATGCAGTTCATTCTTTGCAGCTGTTTTCTCCACTTAGCTCCTTATTTACTTGAAAATAATAACTATGGATGTGATTAACACTTTTCCTTCTAGTTAAATTTCTTGGCTCACTGTGGTTCAATTTCTAATGCCCTTCTCTCAAATTGGTATATGAGTAACATTGTTCCACCTCTTGTCATGACTAGTAATTTTTTTTACTATACAATTTTTTTACATAAATTTTTTAAATCATTGAACATCTGCTATCTTACTGCAAAGGTTCACTTTTTTCTTCTCCACTAGAAAAATAGAATGGGAAATGATCAACTTTCTTCTATAAAGGAGTGAGCTGAATCAATCCCGGATTATGATCTTTCTCATTCATCTCTTCCCCTAGGATAGAGCCATAGAGATTTTACCATGAGCCTGCTATGATCATTTGGATCTCTCCCTGGATGGATCTCACACTTTACTCTGTCTCTCCAGTGAGAAAAGACTGTCAGAAAAACTGCCATTATGCTTTTCAGATGCTAATTAGATTTTTATCTTCTCCCACGATTTCAGAACCTGGAAAATGTTAAGAAAAAAATGTCAATGTTTGGTTTTCTTTGCTTCTTCTCAGTAGAATCCTGGATTTTGGAGGTCTCCATATTTGTCATTATAGGAACAGACACACACACATACACACAGACACACAGACACACAGACACACACACACACACACACACACACACACACACGGGCACATCTACTAGTTTATATTCTCACTATAGGCCTCTGCCCAAGCAAAACTTAGGTTTTTACACTCTTTCCATGCATCAGTAATTGGCAAGTGGCTCCAAAGAAAAAACTACTGTCCAATAGCAGTTTGCTTTCATCAAGTTCTTCTTTCTTTGAATCTTGATGCTTTATTTCTCATTGTTTCAGCAAATATCTATCTAATACCTTTAAACAGACTTTTTTGTTTGTCTTGGCGGAAACTGTCATAGACTTCCCAGTCTTATCCAAAGAAACAAAAATTTCAAAGCAATGGCCTTTACACAATAGATCACCCTAAGGGGGATTTGCTCTAAATTTGACTAAGTTTGAGAAATTGTGAAGATTTTGAATGCTGACTATGATTCTTCACCATCTGCTGTTTTGAGATACATTGTACTGAGGCAGTATTCTGAACAACTGCGATTAGTGATTTTGATATTAGGAACTTTGAACCCTGACTGTACCACTTACTAATTAATCTAGGAAACCTTGGCCAAAGTACTATATCCCTCTAGGTCTCATTTTTACCATCTGTTAAAGTCTAAAATGGTGTGTGTGTGTGTGTGTGTGGGTGCTTGCTTCCTCTTGTAAAGATGATTAAATGTGACGTATTTTTCTATAGTACATGCTATATTCATATGTGCAACTCTTCATTTTAGCGTACTAGGTACAGTAGAACTTTCTAAGGAATTAGTAATGGCTAGCAACATATTATTTGATTAAACCCAGCTTATATTTTATCTTCACTGATAACCCAATGATACTATTACTAATCCTTGTGCTTTTAACTTGAGAAACATTGACAATCTAAACACAAGCCAAGCCTAATTTTTGAGCTTAGTTTATGATATCGTATATTTGCACTGCAATTAGTAACTAAATGTGCATAAATCAGCAAAAAAATAATAATAAAGACCAGTTGTTCACATCTGAAATCATCTGGACAATAGAGAAATATGCAGCGTAATTCATCATATGTTTTTCAAAACAATATAGCTACCTTTATATTGTGGATTGAATAACTCCTATGAACTTAAAAATCAGAGTTATCTCAGCTAAATCTTTAAAATGCCAGGTTTTACATTTTGGTGAAAATGACATGTTGGGTTGCTGCCTGATGAATTTAAACCTATACAGCTTCACATTTGTAGTTCACAGGTTGGGAAGCCTGTATCACTGGGTCTCAGTAGCTCCTCGGGTGGTATTTGCACTTCATTTCTGGCCTGTAGATCTGATTTGATGACATCTGTTAGGAGACAGTAAGAGAGGAGATATGCATATGAAATCTCAGTGGATACAGTCTGCATTTCAATGAGTTGAAGCTGCTGTTACCTTGCCATTTATTCTGTGGCCTTTGGGACTTTGACAGGCAATACCTAATCTGTTTTTCATCAGTTTAAATCTCAATATTTACTTTTAGATGCTTTACTTTAAAATATTTTTTTTAAAGTAGAGAATTGTGCTAGTGTATGTCGTACAGAATTTGCCTCTTTCATATATTCAGAAAAGAGATTTGCATACAACGTAATAAGGAAAAAAGTTACTTTTCTTACATGGTGAGAAAAATTATGAGGCACAACATACAAATTTGCAAAACTGAAGCATTATTTAGCGTAAAACAAATGTTCAGTTTTGACATGTTTTCCTTTGTACAGTGGCTTGCAATTGTCAACACATAAACTGAGGTTCCTTTTCTGTTTTTCTTTTATTTACCTCCTGCTATAAGTTGATTTTTACATTTTAACATGAATTCAAAGAAAATTGGTGTTAGTACTAGGTGTTGATTACCCAATCACCAAAATCATTAAGGAAAATACTCCTCTAAATGAAAATTTGGGTCTTACATAAAATGTATCTTGAACCTCCCTAACCAAGTGGTTGTCCATATAAGGTAGGAGCAGAATCATGTGGAGCTTGTTAGAAACTGAGACGCACACACCCCAACCCAGATCTGCTGAAGCAGAATCTGCATTTTGACAAGATCCTTAGGCAATAGCCACAAAAAAAGTCAGAGAAGGGTCCTCTTCTAGACTACAGACTGGCAATGTTTTTTTTTTTCACTGTAAAGAGTCAGAGAAAAAATATTTCAGGTTTTGCAGGCCATACATCCTGTGTGGCAATTACCAGCTCTGCTATGATAATGCAAAAGGCACTAGAGACTATCAGTAAGGGAATGAGTATGGCTGTGCTCCAGTGAATCTTTATTTATGGACAATGAAATTTGAATTTCATGTGATTTTCACTTGTCACAAGATGCTATTTCTCCCTCTCTCTTTTCTTTCTTTTCTCTTTCTTTCTTTCTTTCTTTCTTTCTTTCTTTCTTTCTTTCTTTCTTTCTTTTATCATTTAAAAATATAAAAAGCATTCTTAGCTCACACACTATATGAAGCAGTGAAGCAGGTCGGTGTGGGCTGGATCTTATTTGCTGGCCTCTGATTTAAAGGTCATCCTTTTTACTTTTCTTGCGATACTATCAGTTCTCCATCCCTGCTGTAGCCTGGTCAGATGGTTATTTAAACACACAAAGTTCTTTTGCACAGTTAGAGTTATAGGGAAGTGTGGGATTAAGGTAGCAGCATGGTTGTTTTCTGACTTTGGCATTTAAGCTTGGCCTTATAAATTTGTAATTGGCTACTAATACAAAGGAGAAGTACAGGTGACAGGGCCCAATTTTTCTTTATTCTCCACAAAGTGGCCACACCTGGTACTTCCCATTTCTTTGGGTAAATTCCAAATTCTCCAAATACAAAGAATTAAGGGTTTCGAGCCATTAGTTTGCTGGGTTGAGCTTAGTGACAGATAATTGCCAACCAGAAATGACACAGACTGATATTTTAGCTCTTGAATAGCCCAGTTTGTTATTTGCTTTCAGGCTCTTGTAGGATTCTTTTGGTCTGTTTTCCTTTATAAAAGAGTAAGAGGTGAGTGTAAAGTAAATCTCTCTCTTTAATGAGAGGATTAAAAATCATTTTCTAGGGTTCTGTTTTGAAGAGGTTGTCCTCTGGAATGTCTGCTCTTAGAAGTGACCTAGACCCTAGTGAAAACCTTATTTTTACTATTTCATCTGTTTTCCTAATGCAGTAATGAGAACACCTATTCTGTTCTTTGGTTTTCTTTCTCTGTGTCCTTTATCTCCTTCCCTATGTTTTTCCCCATCGACACCTGTTTGGCAACCATCCATCATTAACACAAGGTTCTTGTATAACAAAAACCTTTCATTTGCTTTACTCACCATTAATGTCTAAACATGGTTCACAATCAATCTTACACACTAGGGCACAGTGAGTTGACTCTCTGGAGAGCCTTTCTGTATAGTTTCCTGGTGTATATTTTCTAGTGTTTTGCCCAGTCCTTTTTAATGACTCCTTCGCAAGACTTCCCTCACTTGCTTTGGAAATGTTTGCATTAGTGACTCATAGTGCAAACAGAAGGGGACTCAGTAAGGTTCCATAAATCATTCTTAAGGGTTATCTATGTCCCAATCACAATTTAAAGCTGAAGGGAGAGTGAATGACTTGAGGATAAAAACCATTTATTATCTGCTTTACTGGTTTGGGTTGAAATTGGCATGAATTAACACCTAAAAACCTTGCTTCCACCTTTTTACACTTTCAATATCTGTTGCTGGGACCAGGGGTCCCCATTTCTTTATGAATTTAAATATGCAGAAAATTCCTGAAATAGTATTCATTGTCCCTAGACTTGCTGTCTACTCATGCCAAGGAGAAATATGGGTGACAGGGCACAATTGTTCTTGATTCTACACAAAGTGACTGCACCCTGTGTCTCCTGCTGCCGGTGAGCTCTTGTCAACTGCCTGCAAACAACGCAGCATCAAGTCAGTGATGCAAGAATGCATGTAAAGGATTCATGAATGGCAAATGAAGTTTCAGAGCAGAAGCACTTTGAGCAAGAGCCATATATTAGCATCCAGAATCAGAGCTTTCTTAGAGAAGAATTCGCATCTCCAAATTTTGCTCATTCTGGATTTATTACGTGATGAAGCAGGCATACCTTAGGATTTAATTTGTTATGAATAAATAAGAAAAACAATTAGAGTTATCATCATACTTGGAGAAAATGTGCAATAAACTTCCTTTGTTGTGTAATTATTTTCTTGCTACTAAGTATGTCTCCATATTCTCCATGTTTTTGTATTGAACATTTCTCTCCCTTTCTTGCCTTTCTGTTCAAAAACTTTGGATAAGTAAATTGAAAATGGATTTTCCATTATAAATTAACTTACATCATTTAAAATGGTTAAGTTGATTTTGATAATATTTCTTTGAACCTAGATCTTTACAAAGCTTTTTAAAAATACTTTCTTCATGGCTGTAATTTTTAAAACTCCAGATGCAAGGAGAAAAGATAACTTTTCTGAGGTGTGGTCATAGAAGTTGGCAAAGCTGCTCAGCCTTCTTGATTCTTGACCTCCTCAGCTGCAAAATGAGGATAAAATATTTATTCCCCTAGGGACTCAAAAGCAATGTGTGCAAGTGTGTAACAAGTTAATTGACAAACAGTTATTAGATGACCAATAATTCATGTTGATTATCACAGTTATCAAATATTTTTGAATATTTTGAGTATTTAAACTATGGTAAAGTACAAAAGTTACGAGTTTGAAAATTATGATAGTATCTCCTGGCCAAAAAATGTCACAGGTTCTCCCCAAATAACTGTGTAACATTGATCAGAAAGAGGAAAATGTCATCTCTTAGTGAGAACATCTGTATCTGAAATTTTTGCAAATTGGTGATTTGGTATTAGAGATTTTGTTCTTCAGTGCTTATTCAGCCAACTGCTTGACTTTACATATTGTTGCAGAAATTGTAAGAAGCAGCACTCTCTTTCTTAAAGATCCTAAGCATACTTTTATTAAAGATGGAGCAGGTATCTGGCAAGGAATTAGAGTACAGTAAATTGTGCAACAAATGGCATGCCAGAATCAATTTACTGCAGTTCCCCAAATATAGTCGCTTTCTATTTACTAGTTTTGAGCATGAAGCTCTAAGCATACTGCATATGCATGTATCATGCAGAACTAAACGCCTTTATGGGATCTCTCTAAGGAAAAGTTCATCTCACAAAAGGTAATGTAAAACACACGCCCACGTATGCACACACATACGAATGGTTATCACGTAGAATTTCACTCTTCTGAAATGTTACTCAGGAAAGGGAAAGTAGATGATATTAGAGTCCCAGCCATGGCTGCAGGTTGACTATTGCTGCTACCTTTTAACTGCTGAGGAAACTGAAGTGGCATATTGAAGAATGCTAACTGAGAATGGAGAAGGCAAATTTGAACCTATGCCTGTCATCTCTGTATTCTGCTCATCTTTTATATCTAATATGTTGATGCACAAATTGCTGTGTGGATAATTCTTGTATGTCATATTATGTATGGTTTCTTGGCCTATTGCAAATGATGGAAAGCAGACTAAAGTGTATTCATCTACTGTGTGCCCTTTGTCTTGAATATAGTTTCTCATAATCTCCAGACAGCCCACGTGATTTTCACTTTATGGATGGAACAATTAAAATTTAAAACATTGGCTGCTATCTTCCTAAGACCTACAGCTTATAAACAAGGGAGGTGAAAGTTGGTGCATTCTTAGAAAGGTAAAGTTTAATGCATAAATAGTAACTGTAAAGTGACTGTCTCTGAGATGTTGACCCGTGGCTCTGCATTTTCATGTATGTGTCAAAGACAATCCACATTAGGAATATGATTTTTACATTTGATGTGGTATAAAAATGTATTATAAATATATCATTCATGTATATGACTATATATATTCCAATGGATAGCTTGTTTCTTAGCATTTAGTTTTGGCAAGTTATAATTCCAAAGATTATAATCTAGAAGAGAAATGATGCAAATACAGAAGAAAATTTTCAATTCATATCTATGAAAACAAGAATATTGAATGTATCTTAAAGACTATAAGAAAATCTTAACTATGGTTGATTTCTTAGTGTGGGTATTTATTGCTAACACCTGTTCTTTATGAGCTCATCCATTCTAAAATTTGCTTTCTATTTTTAATGTTTTTATTTTAAAGTGAAAAAAAACACAGAAAAGAAAAACAAAAAGCAAGAGACACACAAACAACAAGAACAACAAAATACCCAAAACAGTAACAATATATACTTTCAAAACAAGATGATAGGAATTTAACAATGGTTGTAATATTACATATTGTTATCGTCAAAAGAATTGCTTAGATTACCAGATATAGACACGCAAATTGATCTAATCAAATGAGTGTTAACTGTTCTTTTCCAAGAACTAATAAAATTAGTAGTATAATCATCTTAGCTATTTTATGTATATATGAACAAATTTATATCTTTTTATTTTTCCCTTCTTTTTTTCCTTTCCCCTATCCTAGTTATTTTTCCCCTTTGAGCAGTTTCTTACTCTTTCACACCTATTGTAGATTTTGGGTCAATTTTGGATCTTATTTACTCTTTAAGTTTCTTACCTTAGGGAGACAGTATGGTATTTACACATATGAGTCTGATTTATTTCATTTATGAATATGGTCTCAAGTCTCATCTATTTACCTATAAAAGCTTCATTGCCATCCTTCTTTATGGCTGAGTAGGACTCTATTGTATAAAAATACCATATCTTTTTATCCATTCCTCTGTTGATGGGCACCTGGGTTGTTTCCAGGATTAGGGTATTACAAATTGTGCTGCTATAAACGTGGGTGCACATAAATCACGGTGGTATAATGTTTTCAATTTTTCTGAGAAGAGGCCTAGAAGCGGGATAGCTGGGTCCTCTAATCCTAGCTTTTTGAAGAACCTCCACACTGATTTCCACAGTGGTTGTACCAGCCTACACCCCCACTAACAGTGGAGAAGAGTTCCTTTCTCCTCTCAGCCCAAGGATTTAGCTCAGCAGTTCAACTGCTTGCCTGGTAAATATGAGGTCGTGAGTTCAATCCCTGGTACCAAACAAAACAAAACGAAACAAAACAAGTCACTCCTGCAGAAAGAATGGCCAAGATCAAAATTTGCTTTCATTTTTCCATGTATGCACTCTCTCAGGAAAGGGTATATAGGAGGTATGCTATCTTGTTGAGTGGGTTTCTATTTAAGATTTTATTGTTATAAAATATAATGGCAAACTACAACCAGGGCACTGCATATCTAGAATTGATCACCCATCCACTGAACAGGAGTACATCATGCCTATAGAAAGGGCAGGACTGTAAATAGCCAATCCATTGTTGCTTCCAATTTGGAAGCTGACAAATATTTGCTTCATTGCCCTGCCACATGCAAAGTCTTTCTTTATGACTACACAGCACAAATCAGTAATCTACATTATTCTTCTGGGATATTCTAAGGGCCCTGAGGCAAGAGTTCATGCTGTATATATTTGGCAATCAGAATCAGATATGGAACCGCATTCAGTGATATCTGAAGAGAATTTCCAAATATTCCAGAAGAATTGTTAGAAGTTTGTTCTATTTGAATTCTTTAGTTTGCACTGTGCTATTAATTTTTGTCTTTGTCATGCTTTTGTCATACATTTGCCATTTGAAATTTTGATCTAGCATGCAAACTACTATATTTCAGCTGTTTTCTTTTTAGAAGAGCCTGTAACATTTGGAAGTGAAACAGGTGAATCAAACTGGGGGAGGATTTCATACTGTCAAATTTAGCTTACTTAAAAAAAAATGCACTACCACAGCAGAATATTAAAATCAGATCTTTGGGATTTGATTCCAAAGTTAAATACTCCATTTGTAAAATGATGAAATAATAAGATTTAGAGAATAAATAAGTGTATAATTAATTGTTTAAGCTGGAGCACTTTTGAGAGTGAAAGAGGAGGGGTGCTAATCATCACACTGTACATGTTCTAGGCAAACTGGGATTCAGTGTCAGTCTTACAGACGTGTTATATTGTTGATCTAAAAAAGGTTCAGCCTATTTCATGTTCTTGTATAACTTTAGGGGCAGAATTCTATCCACCTTCCCACTGACTGAAATGAGAACACATCTGTCTACTGGTTTTTGTCGCTATTCCACGCTGGCATCTGAGTGACTCTGTACTCATCTGAATCTTACCCACCCAGTCTTTACCTCTTTTGAATGCAGGGGCTCCCATTTTAATCCAAAGGACTCTCTTGACTCACTTGTGTTGCTGTCTCATTTGTGCCCTCTGTATGGTCACTTGAGCAGATATGTGTTGATTTTCTGGATGTGGTTGAGATGTTCAGTTTCTTGGGGAATCTATCTTCGAATCATCTGCCAGGGCATCCTATGCAGTTGACTCTGTTGTACCTTTCTATGCAATCAGGGGCTGGGGGGAGTTCTTCAAGGACGTGTATGGTATAATTGCTTCAGGCGGAATGTGAAACCAAAACAGCTGTATTCTCCACTCTTTAAACATGTTTTTTCATTCTCTTGAATTTTTCTTTTCCCTTCCACATTTGAGACCAGTGAAGAGGACTTCTGTCTACTATTTACATGATCAAAATGAGGTGTAAATTCTGGGTAACCTAGATCATTTATTCTTTTAATATCTGGATCAAGGCCCTCTCCCATAAAAGGGAAGAATTTGACAGCTTTATTTTCTAGTACTACTTTTTGCATAATAGGGCCCTTCAGTCTAGCAGTCTAAATGGGAAAGGCTCACACAGTGGTCACCAGTGACTGGCTAATACCTACTTGTATTGTGCCATCACTGCCATGAATTCCTAGCAGACCCATCTGATCATCTTTTAATGCTCCTCCCACTTCCACCTATGGAAGACTGTTCAGAGTACATTGTCCCTAAACTAATGTTAAGCCATAGGCAAAGCACAGAGACCCCACGCTTACAGTCATACAGGCTGATTCCATTTTACAGAGTCAACGCCCATTGGGAGATACTGAGAAAAGTTACTGAAGCACAGAGAAGTTTTGTGTGTATATAGAATAACAGGGAAACGGTACATTATTTAATCACTTTCTAATTTCTGAAAGAATCAAAAAATAGCTTACATTATGGTTAAAGAAAGCTAGTGGTTTATCTTTTATCTTAGTCTAATTCATTTAGAACTAAATTCAAACCAAAAAATGAAGATGACAGTATTTCTATTTTGTCTGACTTGTAGACACTATTTGTCATGAGAATGACATAGTTTTAAAAATAAAAGTTACAAAAATCATGAAAAGGAAACTAGAAAGATGTCTATCCTTCTTGAACACATCTGATGTTGCAGAAATATCATAACTTTAATTATTTTATTTTTTGTCATAGCTATTGATCAAATAAATTTTGAAGAAACTGCAATATTTTTGAAGTACTGGTTAATACATATCAGTTGTGCTGAAAAGATCATCTATAAAATTCTGCAAATTTTAATTGAAATACTTCTTTTGCTGGTGAGGAAACACATTTGCACACGTCACTGTGTTCACAGAACTGCCTGCCAGGGTTCAGAAAAGTGTGAATTTATTAATTGGATCACTGCAATATAGTTTCTGTTGCTCATGAAGTACTCAATTCCCATAGGAAAAATGTTAGAATAATATTTGATTTCCATTTTGTTTTCCATCTAAGTATTTTGATCTCAATATTTATAACTTGGTAGATGAATTTCTATACATAATTCTAGGCTATGTGATACCTTTTTAAAGCACTCAATGACAAATAATAATTTTGGAAGCATTCTAATATTGTGAAATTACTTCACTGCCCATGATTCAAATAAAAACCCTCATTTATATGTAGGATTTGGACTCTACTAAATTTATTTTAATTACTTGAAGTTGACCTGTGGAGTATACCAGCACATATAAACATGTTATATATGGTTTAGCTTGATGGAGCAGAGTAATAAGTACTGTAAAATTTACATGAGTATCATTTAAAATGTATGTCACTTGTATGAATAAGTTTTATCATGATCATTGTGTTTGAGATAGGTTTTTTGTTGCATGTGTTCAGAATGAATAACACAATAACTATTGTCCAATATTTAAAAATGATTAAACCGTATTTCTCTATGTTTCTTCAACACTAGTCACTATGATGCATGTCATGAGATTTTTTTCTTTTAAAATCTGCTTTTAAATTTTAAAATCCTCACTCCCTTGAGCTGGGTGTGGTGGCGCACGCCTTTAATCCCAGCACACCAGAGGCTGAGGTAGGAGGAATTGTGAATTCAAGGCTGGTTTGGGCTACAGCGCAAGCGCAAGGCCAGTCAGAGCTACATAGTGTGACTCTGACTTACAAATCTAGGGCTGGAAGTTTGGCTCGATGGCTTAAGTGCTTGTCTGGCAGGTGTGAGGTTGTGAGTTCAATCCCTGGTGCTGCAAAAAACAAAACAAAACAAAAAAACCCTCACTCCCTACTTCTCCCCACCAAAGCTAGTGGTGTTTTACTAAGGAACAGATATTCAGGATTGCTATTAAGAAAACCGTAAGTATTGAATATTGGTATCTTATCTGTTCTGTCACTATTAGTCACAGATGTCATTCTTTTTCCATTTTAGTAAAATTTTTGAAGAATGACTAGTTATATAATATATAAGGAATATAAAGTGATAGTTGTAATAGGTGTGTCATTGGTATTTTAGATAACTGCATTGAAAGTTTAAATTGGTGATAAATTGTATTGATCAAATAATAGGAAATGAGCATAAAAAAACTAAAAGAAAGCTTTGGAATTGGTCCAAAGGTAATACATTATAAGTTTCAAAATGGAGACTAAATAGTTAAAATGACTAATATATACCAAGACAATTTATTAATGAGATAAGATGCTAATCCCTTAGCACCTAATGGGAATCTCATATCCTTTCCTAGGAGACTTATTCTCTGTTGGGCTTCAGTATTTTGCCACTACTTATTGTTATTATTATCATTATTAAACCAAGCCAATCAGGTTGAACTAATTAATTTCTGTCAAATGAATCAAAGTGTAGTGAACAGGACTAAGATGTTATTTTTTTCTAATCACTTCAAATTTCTGGCTCAAATATATTCACATAGCACTTGTAAGCATATTAATATAGGACTGATTGCGCTGAAGGTTTGCGTAGAAAAAGCTTTGACCAAGAACAGATTAAGCATTTGCATTCTTAATATGCAAATCATAGATAAGAGACTGAAGAGTACAATGACTGAAGCTAATTCAGAGATAGTTAGCTCTGCAATAAAATTTCCATTGTAACAGCAGTTTCTCTTGTTGAATTCAAAGCTTAACCTATCAGTTGCCAAACTGTAAATTTAACTGGTGGTAACAGGAAGTAAAGTATTAAATACACCATTTTTCCACCAAGAACCACAAAAGAGAAATCAACGCAAGTATGCCTTTTCCTGTTAGTATGCGCCAGCTAGATGGCTCCCATTACTGTCTCAAATCAGTCAAAAACTACTGTTTCTGAAGGGAAAGTAAACTTCGGAGCATCTTTTGTTATCAAAATTTTTTTCTTCTTTGGGGTTCATCCTGCTAGTAGAAATAAATTAATTGTTTCATCCTAACGTATGGAGACCACTCTTTTTAAATGACTGTGTTATGTTACAAAATGTCTAGTTTTTGTTGTCATTATAGTTTGCTCTTTTCCTAGTAACACTTCACCTATTGTCAAGCTGTATTAAATTTAAGCATCTTAAATCCAAAATATAGTCTCAACTGTGGAATGGAGAATTACAGTTATTCATTTTATCATTAATACTAATGTACCTAATTCTTTGCAAAATTTCAGAAGGTTTTGGAAATTCACTCTATAGAATGAAATACAACCCCATTATGTATTTACAATTTCAGGTGACACAGCATGTTTTTATATTAAATAAATGTTGGACTGCCTCTATAAAATTGTTTTCAAATCTGATCATTGAACTAAATAAAAGACCTAGAGAATGTCCAGAGGACAGTAATCAAATTAATTAGGAATATAAAGTGATTCCATATGGAGATTGACTTTAAAAGATTGGGTATTTATGTTTAGGAAATGTTAAGACTTAGACATAAAGCAATCAAAAAAACTTTGAAAGCATTTAAAAATATGAGATTATTACCTAATCCTAAAATACTAGCTCGTGAATGTTTTTTTAAAAGATGAAAAGAGAAATGTTATTTTATTTTTATTTTTCATTTACTTTTCAATTTCATTAATTTTTATTAGTACATGTTCGCAGTACATGGTAATTATATTTATCATGGGAAGTTTGTAAATGTGCATAACACATCTTAATTTTATGTTTTGTCTCCTTCTCCTTCTATCCCTCCCTGTTCCCTCCAACTCTTAATCTCCTTCCAATTGAAAAAGATACATTTCCATTTATTTATTTGATTCTCTGTTTTGGTTTAATATGAAAGTAGAATCTGTAGAACAAATTAAATGCTATCATACATAGTAGACAATAAAATACTTAAACATGTTTCTTTGGCAGAAGTATAGCCAGATTGGCACTGGCCAGCACCTGTGGCTACTGAGCACTTGATATGTGACAGTGTGACCAACTGAGAAACTGATCTTCAGTTCTATTTAATTTTAATTGATTTAAATTTTACATAACAGCTAATCATTATCATTGGGGAATAGTATTTGATGTATGTGTTGAATAATTTGAATATGTGAATCTCTGTTTTTGCCAACCATGAATTTGATAGTCTACAGGTCAAATATCTCCAATGAAAGTTTTCCATCTGAATTGAAATGTGCTTAGTATTAAGTATATATGGATATGAAAAAACTCATTACAAATGAGGTATTAATGAAATAACTCATTAGTAAGTTTGTAATATTAACATTAAACTGATATTCTTTTGTATATATTGGGTATATATATATATATATATATAATTGAGTAAAGATATTTTCATTTGTTTATTTTTACTTGTTTTGTTATTTATTTATTTATTTATTTACTTTTGAGTTAAGGTCTCACTATGTTTTCCAGGCTGGCCTCAAACTCAGAGTGATCATCCTACTTCAGTCCTGAGTGCTGAGATTAGAGGTGTGTGCCACCACACCCAACTTTTACTTGTTTTAATTTGGTGATTCCAAATCTTAAAATTACATGGAAGGCTCATTTGATGTATTTAGTTTCTATTGGATAGAAAAAATAAAATATATTTTAATAGGTATTTGACTGGTCTATGAATTGAATTAGATTATGATGATGAAGACTCAAATTGCAGAATACATTTTATTCAGACAGTTGTAAGATAAGCTGCAAAAAATATTAATTCCCAAGTTTAATATGACAGGCCAGGTACAAAGAATGAATCTGGAATGAAGCCTCCTGACCTGGTTATAATAGGAACAATGTACAGAGAATAATTCAGCACAAGGGGAAAAATGATTTCCTTATTTGACTTTCTCTGTAGAAAATGAAACTGTAGAAAAATGTGAAGCACTTATTTTCAGAGGAAGTGGTGATGCTTTCACATCTGAGAAGTTCTTTGCCAGTGTCTACAGATATTTTTGGTTCAGGACCAGAGGCTCAGAGGGATGCCAGTGGTATCCAAATGGAAGAGACTAGAGTTACTGCTATCCCTCCTACAACTCATAAAATAGTCCCACAAGAAAGAATTATCTGAGCCCCAATGTTCATACTGTAGTATTGACACTTGGAATCATTGCTTTAAAGTTCATCTAGATTTGTATCTCATGACATTCAAATCTCCAGAAAAGACTAGAGTTTACCCATAGTAAATGACTTATTTAATGTAATAGAAAAATGATTAGACCAGAATACAGTGAGTCTCCCTCTCAGGGCTCAATTGCTCATGGCAGCATACTACCTTTCCTATTGTTTACATGTTCTTTTGAGTTCCTTAAGATTTTTATGAAGCTATTGAAGAAGGACTGCCATGTTTTCTGTATATTTTTCTGTGATATATGAAACTTCTGCTTTTCATGAAACTGGGAATCTTACAGAAAGCCCCCTCCTGACACTGCCAGCTATTTAATGGAATACAGGAAGTTTAAATTACTACTTTTAGCTTACTCTGAAGAAGCTGACGATTTCACTGGGGAGAATGAGGTCAGCATGATGACAGTGTGTGTAACAGATTTAGAGATTGGGACTCAGGAGCCCTAGTGTACAAGCGTTGCAATAGTTCGCCATTTTTGTTACTTGGATTTGTTTAGCTGCATCTCTGTAATTGTACCCTTCTCCTCCATATAGAATTCTTCATGTATCTATGACAAAAGATCCTACAACTTAAAGGATTTAAATTGGAGAATTTAAAGTAGGAGAAGTTTATTTGCCTCACAGTTTACGTGTGTTCAATCCAAAGTTGGCTGATTCAAAGAAGAAAGAGCATGATGGAAGGTCCTGGAGTTAAGACGGCTGCCACCCGCACTATAGCTAGGAATCAGAGTGGGATGGAGGGAGAGAGAGAGATTGAGAGAGAGACAGAGAGAGAGAGAGAAAGAGAGAGAGAGAGAGAGAGAGAGAGAGAGAGAGAGAGTGAAAGAGATCACCAGGGGCAAGAATGTACCATTCCAAGTCACATGCTTAGTAACTGAACTCCTCTAACCACCCCCCACCTCTGAACATGAGACATTCGGAAGACATTTTAGAGCTAAGTAATAACACTTCACAGCTGTTTGTTTCTACTGAGAAAATTATCCTAATATCAGCAACAGATTTGCCATTTTTTCTCTGCCTTCTTTTCTCCTCTACATAATCACATGATTACATTCTAATGGATGGGCTGTGTTTACTATCCTGGACACACATTTCAAACTTCTCAAAACTATTGTTTGTGTTTTTCACTTACATAGTTTTCAAGGCATAACAAAACAATTTTTGGTTTTAATTTTTAATGCAAATTTAATATGCATATTCTATTAAATTTTAATTTTTATGGTATCATACTTTCAAAATATATTGTTATCTTCAGTGGTCACTATTTTCCATAAAAAATGCAGCTACTAGGAATTCAGAACCACAGACAGAGGCTGTGGACTTATGGGACTTCCATTATACTGAAGGATGCACACAATAAACACACATACAGTACAACATTAAGGCATAACAAGTGCTGTGAAAACAACTTTAAAACATTCCAAAGGGAAAGATGTTGATGATGATTCTTGTTTGGAATGGAGTGGTCTAGGATGATCTATTTTAAATTCAATATCTAGAAGAATAGTATTCAGAACAAGGCACTAAAATATGTGGATTTTAGAGTAGGAATGTTTTTATTCACTCAAGAAATAGCAGAAAGTTCAATGTGGACACAGTGGAGTTAAGAAACGAAGCTGGTAGACAGAGCCAAGAAAGAAAATTGTTGGGGTCTATGATTCACATAGTATCTGGAAAAACTGATCTTGCTGCTCTGGGTTGAAAGACTATAGAAATAAGACAGAAACAGAAAACCTTGTTAAAGAAGAACAAATGGAAAAGATGGTAATGGATGGCTTGATATTTTTTCCCTATGTGCTCATTAATACTAAGTGGTTAGGATTAAAAAACTTCCCAGACTATGGAACAAAATTTCCTGGGTTTTAATCCTGGTTCGACCCTTTATCAGTAGTGTGATCTTGTGATCCATAACCTAATCTTTCCTAGATTCAATTTTCTTCTTTGTCAAATCACGTTAGTACTAGCACACACTTCAAAGTGCTCATACGAGGTGATATCTGGGTAAACCTTTTAGAATTGTTCCTGGCTTATGTTAAACTTCATAGTATTATATTACCATTTGTTCTTCAAACAAATGTGAGTTAAATATTCTTTTCCTAACTAGGAAGTAGGTAAGGTATAATGTAAAATGAACTTGGGTGAATTAAATAACCATATTTTATTGTTGAAAATCATGATCAATATCTAATAAATGTGGTAATCATAACTATACCTTGGACTCTGAGATCTAAAACTTGGGCTCTTTCCTTCATACTTCCTGGTGTCTAGGTTATAAATCTCCATTCAATAATATCAGTGGGCTCCATGTTCTTCAGTTTCTTGTTGACTTCTCAGTCAGATTCTATTAGTGCCCAGAAAAAGTCATTAGAGATTTGTTTCATTTTGCTTAAGAGAGGTGCTGCAGGAGGATATCAGGATAATGAGAAGTAATCTAAAGGATACAATTCCTTTCTGTCAGATTTCACAGTATTTTTCTTTTATGTCCTATAGGTGTCATCTGTGTTTATTACTCTATTTTCTTTTACCTTTCTCAGATCAACTTCTTACTTCTACAAGATGGTTTAGAGTTTAAGAGCATTTCATTACTGGGGAAAAATTTTTCTTGGTTGAACTCTTTCTCATACCAATATATGGCATGCATTTAATTATTCAATAAAATTATATATGTATGTGAGTATTAAAGAGATGCCTGTTATGCACATACACACATATGCACTTGTTTGTGCAGTGTCCCTGTGCATAATGTAAATACTGGTTCTCCATAGGATTTGAATCCATGGGCTAGGAGACTCTGGCAGACATAGGATATAATATAGTACCGGTCTTTGAGATCAGTGATTGTACAACACAAAACCATTGCTGTGCTCTGGGGATTCTTAGACTTCCCAAGGAAAGGTGAAACCTGAAATTTGGACCTTGCAGATGGAGAGAAATCTTTATAAGGCAAGGTAGTGTGTTCAAATCAGAAGAAGTATGAAAAGACCTGGAATGGAAAAATCAATGGTTTGAGTTAAGTATATTTATGTGAAGAAACTGTCAGTAACTGCTTGTATAATTTGTGCCTAGCTTCTCCAGTTGAGGAATGAGTAGGCATAAAATAGAACTGAGATCTTCTAGCTTTGGTGTAACTTATAAAATGTAGCAGAATGCTCCCACCAGTCTCAGAAAACACAGAGTACACCAGCATAGATGACACTGAGCATAGATGACAAGAGCCCATGAGATGTGGATTTTTTCCCAAGTCTCACTCTCTCTAGTTCTGTGCGTATGTATACGACTGCAAAGTGAACAGTGTTGGAAGTTATTAAAACCATTCTTTTTTCATAAATGGAGAACGTTTGACAACAGAGCTCAGGGAGAGAGAAATGAGTGGATCCTACGGTATGTTTTTGTTTTAGTTGCTTTTTGGAAAATATATACCTGTCTCTGCATGCTCATTTGGGGCCCTTTCTTGCCTTACTTTTTACTCAGGCAGATTAATCACTTATCTAAGCATTTGAGGTTCTGATTAATTTGTGTCCCTAAATGAAGACCAAGATTGTCTAAGCATGTCCTCTGAGTTGAGGTAGTTCAGTAGTAGATGAAAACCCTTCTTGCTGATTATGTTTTTTGGGTAACAGATAAAAATGCTATGTGGAAAGTTTTCCCCTTCAGATGATTAGATCTTTCAGAATATCAACTTTCCTATTTATTAACTCTCCATGCTTTTGAAAAAATGCACTTGGGTGGGACAATTTGAGAATATACTGGCCAGATTGGGAACCAACATTGTAGGAGCTCGTGCCTGTCTAAAACTTGGCCTGCAGCTTGCTAAGGTTTCTGTTCCTGTGCCTGAGGTTTGCACAGCAAGTAAGATCTTACAA
Organism: Dasyprocta punctata; assembly: GCA_004363535.1. Taxonomy (NCBI): domain Eukaryota; kingdom Metazoa; phylum Chordata; class Mammalia; order Rodentia; family Dasyproctidae; genus Dasyprocta; species Dasyprocta punctata. Next base: position 25,852 of record RJWM01015901.1, on the reverse strand, counting down.
GTTTGAGGAGTGGACTCATTTGTTAGAGGTGAACTGCTGCACGGTGGGATCTTTATAATTTATATTAGTTTTTAAAGGGAAGCTGCTGTGAAGAGGAGGAGCCCCAGAAAATAGATGCTATATGTAGATTTTCCTGATAAAGGAGAAGAAAAGGTACTGTATTTTGTAAGATAGGTGCAATACTTTAATCATCACTACTAGTTTTATGAATTAGCATTTCTGGGCAAGTAACAATGAGACTCAGGATGATGATGGGGTAGGAATAAGTAAAAGAGGATCAGGTAAAGCAAAGTTATAAGACAAGAATACTAAAATTTGGTTACTCTTGTTTAGTGATGAATCTTTTGACTGTATATCAGATTTCTTGTAGGTTTATAAGTAAAGCCCTGGTAGGATTTAATTTGACTATTAGCATCTCAAGACTAAATCTTGTAATACATTTTTAAAAAAGACTAAATCTTGTAGAGCTGGAGATGAAAACAGTAGGACAGTTGATATTTGGCTAATGCCATTCAAATTTGGGGTTCCTAGCAGTTGAGTGGAAGTTACTTGGAGACAAGGAGTTTTCAATCAACTGCGACAGTCAGAAGTAGCTGAGAAAAATATAGGGAAAGAGAGAAGTGGTGGGTCAGAGGCAGGCAGGAAAATGCCTATGTTGTCAACCCAAATCTTGTCTTCTTATCTACATGTATGTTGTTTGAGTTACTCTTCTCGTTACTGAGGCAAAATACCTGACACTCAAAATTAAAGGAGGAAAGGTTTATTTAGCTCACATCTTGTAAAGGTCCATAATCAGCTGGCTCCAAGGCAGGGTGACATTGCAGAGGAGAAGCAGTTCATGGCGGGCAGAATGTAGCAAACTAACAAGGGACAACCATAGCTCTTTCTATTCTTTATATTATATCCAGGCTACTTAGGGAAAGTAGCACTCACATCTGTAATCCTAGTGCTCTTGATCCTCACATTGCACCATAAATCAATTCCAGTGTCATACACTCTTGATCTAGCCACCTCTGCAAAAGTATCACTTATTATTGCATGAGACTTTGGGCAGACTTCTAAACACAAGGCATAACGTATGTCTAAAATAAAAGTTACTCTTTTAACATCTAGTGGTTTGCAAAAATAAAACAGAACAATGCTAGTGGAAGAGAGGAGTTGGAAAGGTTGGAACTGCATTATTTTGCCTGACTTTTGTCTTAACTGAAAGCCTATTTAAGCACTAGTCACCCCAAGGTTTTATCCTAAGCCAAGGACTGCAAGTGTATCAGTGCCTCCAAAGTGTGCTTCCCCAGTAATGTTTCCACATTGATAGCCCTATGGTCCCCTTACAAGCACCTATGGTTGACAGTAACTTCTGAATCAAGAGATTTTCTAAACTGATCAGTCTTGGGACAGTCTTGCTGTATTACTGCAGTGAACACGGCTGCCACTACAGTCAACATATCTGTGTGAATTTACTTAATGAAAATCTTTTCTTTACCCCTGTCATCTTCCTAACAGGGTCTTTTCAGGCTAGGGTACCATATTTTCAACAGAGATGTTTAGAAATTATTGTTGATCCCTGAATAGAATTAAATGAATGAGGTTTTCTAGAGATTTTTAAATTGATGGATAATGCCCCTAAAGAAGAAATATGTGGATGAAGCAATGGCTATGCTTTATGGAACCATTGCACATCACCTCTGAGTTGGTGGGATAGGTAGCCTACCTTCTGATGCAGTTCTTCTTATGTATGGTTTTGATCCTATGATAATTACTATCAGATAGGTTGTGGTCAAAATACATTTCATGACATATTGTTTTATTTTTTGAAACATAGACACCACTTTTTTTTTTAGAAATTTCAGGGGTCAAGGAATGAAAATATTCTCACCATCTTACAATAATATGTTTTAAAATGCCTTAAAATGCTAGTTTATATTCAGTTGATTTCATTAGCATTGTTTTCATTCACATATTGCATGTCTTTGGTCAAAACTGGTGAACAAATTATTTGATCCTATAAGCAGATATGGAGAAATCGCTATGTACTTCTCTAACAAATTAGTCCAAGTTCTATTTAACTGTGCAAATCTAGGGAACTTATTTTCAAGAAATAATCTATTTTCTAGCCAAAAAATATATATGGTGATATATTTCAATCCAGAAGTTGTATCAAGGGGCTTGGCTTTTTCTAGGATGTTTTCCTAGCCTTTCATGTATTTTTGGATCCTATGAAAAATACAGTATTTGTATGTATTTTTATTTGATATTTAACTACATTTTTGTGGTAAGTATAAATGAAAATATTTTTGGAAGAAATTCAGCTCCTTCATGTGTGAACCAAGGGAACAAATAGATTTAGTTGAGGTTCACATTAAACTTTCCAGTACATACTTTGAGGGATTTTAAGACTGTCTTAGCTTGGACTACCATACTCAAATGCCATAGACTGGGCAATCTGTGATATGACTGCAATAAAGGTATACAGTAGTACAAGAATTATAAGAATAAATACACCTTTTTTTATTTTTCTGAAGTTCAAGATCAAGGACTGGCAGAGTTTAGTTTCTGGGAAGGGCGCTGATGTAGCCTCATAGATGGTTGTGTTCTTACTGTGTGCTCATGTGCTCGTCCCTCAACTAACCCCTTTATGAAGTCCCACCTTAGGACTCCATTGAATCTTAATTATGTGACAAAGGGCCCATCTCCAACTGCCATTAGTTTGGGAGGGAGAACTTGAATGTATTAATTTGTGAGTGACATAAAACGTATCCTCACGTACCTGATAATCCAGTTCTTTCTCAGGATAATTTTGCTCCTATGATAATTAGATCTGTGGTAAAATTCTGTATTTATCCTCAGTTCAGGGAAGGTGTTCAAGAATCTGGATTAAAGCATTTTGAAAAAGTTTTCATAATTTAAAAACTAAACCAGAAAGGCAAATCTTTCCCCTGTGGACTGTTTATTAGCAAACCATGTTTCTCTTCTATGTTGACCAAAAGTAAAATAGAAATTTATATTGAATAGTTGAGGTTCAATCCTTCATCCTTATATTGCCTCTCTGGGTAAAGCAAATTGCAGAATTAAGGCTGCATTTGGTAAGTATTTGTTGGTATAATTAGTGAATGAATGAGTAAATCAGGCAAAAATCTATCAAGCCAAAACAAAAGAAAGAGAACACAAACTAGATCTTCAATCCTGCTCAATATATAGTTTCTGCAAACTTGCTTCCTACACAGCAATAAAATAGAAATTTCCAAATTTTAGGAAGCTGATGAGTTAGTTGGGAAACTAAGAGAAATTTAATGAAATGATATAATAATGAGAAAAATATTCAAGATTAACATGCAATGTTAAGTTTTTTATAGATGACATAGTCCAGGGATAATTACCTACACATACATTCATACCAGTATTTACATTTACACAGTCCTAACATTTCTACATCATTTTGATTTTATTACTAAGTTTTCACAGACATCTTGTCTAGGTCTGTGCTGTGGCAATACTGGATATGACTAACATTAGGCAAAATAGGTATTTGGAGAAAAATACAGATGTCTAATTTCCCATTCCCTAGGAATGGACCAGGATGAAGAATATTTTTAATAAGTATACAAGTGAATTTGATATAGGTGATTCAAGAATCATGAGTTGGGAAATTAGAATTCGAGAACTTCTCATTTTTTCTCATTCAGTTTTTAAATTTAGACATCACAGCAATAAAAACTATTTACCTTGAGGCTTAAATACATCTTTCAAATCCTGCCCAGGGTGGTGGTGCATAACTCCTGTAATCTTAGCATCTAAGAGACTGAGTTCAGAGGACCATTGCCAGTTTGAGGCCAGCTTGGGCTGCATAGTGAGTTCAATGCCAGCCTGAATTACAGAGTGAAACCTTGTCTCAAAACAAAACAAAACAATACACCCTTAAAAATTCTGAAAAATGCACAGAAACTAATTTCAGAAACTCTATTAACTCTATATAGTAAAGGCCTTTAGTTACTTGTTCATTGAGCAACTTAATCTAGAATGTTTCTTTCATGAATTTTCATGAATTTTTCAGCAAATCTTAGTTGCAAGTGGTGAATTATGCATTAACATATGTCCATGCTAATTTATACACTAGTGACAGATTTTTGGCATGGAATCTATAACAATTATTGTTTTAAGGTCCCTTTGTTAATAACATCAAGAAATTGGGACTATTATTTAGATAATATTGAATCATTTAAACCCAGTTTAAATCAAGAACAAATTCTGCTGTTCTCAGATGTGGCAAATCTGTTGAAAGAACACCAAATGAATCTGAAATTAACAAGATAAATGACTGTTGTCCTTCTCAATTAATAGTTTTCACAACCCTATTGGACTGTCTAATGTGGGTATCTTGTCATGAAACCTAAGTGCAGAATATTGTTACACCAAGTTTCTCTAATGTTCAGAGTTACAGATGCAAACTTCTTTAGTTCAAAATACTTAAAATAAAAAGTAAAAGTTTGACTAGGCTTTTTGAAAACTGAATTTACAACTTTATTTCCTTCTGTGTATTCTTTAAAGTTAAGACAAAAATTCATCTAAATATGTAAAAATAATGTTGTTAAAGAACTTCAATGATATTTCTATTTCTATTCTTCAGCATTCTATTTCTTCAGCTTTTATTTAAAGACTTTGATTTTTAAATAAGAAATTTGTTTGAGAAGTTTTACGAAAGAAGAAAGTGAAATGAAACAAGTAATTAGGGGATGATGGTCTGCATGATTCAAAGATCTTTGGACTTAAAAAATGTCATTGTAAATTCCTTGAAGGCGTTCCTGCCCTGTTATACTTATGTGTGATTTGTCTCCCAGTTCTATGTGCCAAATTTCTGGGAAAACATATGTAAATGGAGGCTCAAATTATCAATAACTCAGCAAGTATTTTACTTATCACTACTGTTAATTTGTAAATAGATATCAGCTACCATATCTGATAATGGTTTATCAATATTTATTTGGAAGAAAATAACATAAGATAGATTCAAGTATAAGTTCACTTTGCCCCTCTAGTGATGAGCACTGGAATCAGAAAGCTCATGAATTTGGATTTTGCCTGCTCTGCATCTGCACTGACATCTTTATAAGTGCCCCTCGCTGCGGTGGGGGAGAGGGAAGAAAAGAGTTCATTTTTCTAATTAGTGGTTTTACATTAGATAGCATATTCTAATAGGATGCCAAGGCAAATTATTCTATGCCTACTATAGGAGCATTTATATTTTTAGATTTGGTTTTGTTTTGTTATAGAAGGAACATAGTTTTGAATAGCAAAGAGCTTATTTTAAATCTTTGTATTTTTAATTGATGGTAGTATCAAGTATATTATGTAAAATCTCTGAATTGTTACTTCTGATCTTTAAAATAAAAATTATGATGTTCTCTTTACTAGGTTATTTTAGGGGTAAAGTGAAATTGTCCTAAATGGTGTCTGGCATTTGGGATACTATTAATCACCACTTAAATGTACATTTCCTTCCACTGTGACATAATGAAAATTTCTTTAAGGCACTGATTTGAAACCAAAGTTTTCTATCTGTTGGTAGATTACTCTACATTATTTGGTAAATATCTGTGATGTCCAAAGGAGAGTGGGAGAAACTAACTTTTTCCATATCAATCTTCTACTCTTTACACCTCCATACCCATACTTCTACCCAGCTACAGAAGTCTGTCACCAACATTTACAAACTATTGCCTGCAGACCAAATCTAGCCACTCATCTGTTTTTATAAATACAGTTTGATTGAAACATACCCATGCTCATGCATTTACAAAGATCATTGGTTGTTTCTGAACTTCAGTAGCTGAGATGAGCAGTTGTGATAGGAACCTAGGGCTCCACAGAATCTATTTTATTGTTTGGCCATTTGCAAAAACAAAACAAAACAAACAAAAAAACAAACAAACAAAAAAAACCAAGTTTGTAGATCCTTATTTATTGCCCAGGATGGCAGCTGAATACCTTGGCTTTTTAAAAAATTTTATTTTAGGGAGAATAAAACCCAGCAAAATAAAACAGAATAAAGCCAGTCAAAGCAAGACAGTGTAAGTGACACATTATTTCAAAGCAAGATAATAGGGATTCGGCCATGGTTACCATAATACCTCTTGTTGTCTTCAGACATAGTAAAATCAAACAAAACAGAAACAGAATAGAACAAATAAAAATGAAACAATAAATGCAATACAGGACTTCAAAACAAGATAATAGTAAATGCAACATGGCTACCACAATATATCTTGTTATCTTCAAAATAGCTGCCCACATCATCAGATGCAACAAAATCGAACAACATAAAACAGAATAAAAGCCAACCAAACAAAACAATAGGAACCTTGGCTTTTAAATGTAAGTGATTAGAAAGTAAGTGTTCATTGATAAATAGGTAATGATTAGATAGAAAATACAAAAATGCAACAGTTATTGTCATGGATTTATCATTTTTCTTACTAATAATGGTGAAAATGGGGAAATACTGTAAATGAGGAGTAGTAACAGAGAAGGGTAAACCCCAGGGAGATAACTTTTACTGTTATATTTGCAGATGACGTGATACTCTACCTAGAAGATTCCAAAAATTCCACCGAAAGACTTCTAGATTTAATAAGCAGATTTAGCAATGTAGCTGGTTACAAAGTCAATACTCAACAATCAATAGCATTGTTGTATATGAATAACAATCTCACTGAGAGAGAAATTAGGGAAAAATACCTTTTACAATAGTATCTAAAATATGAAATATTTGGGAATCAATCTAACGAAAGATGTAAAAGACCTCTATACTGAAAACTATAGTACTCTGAAAAAGGAGATTGAAAAGAATATTAGAAGATGGAGAGATATCCCGTGCTCTTGGGTAGGAAGAATCAATATAGTGAAAATGGCTATACTTCCAAAACTGTTATACAGATTCAACGCAATCCCAATCAAAATTCCAATAATGTGTCTTACAGAATTAGAGAAAACAATACTAAAATTCATCTGGAACCAGAAGAGACTTAGGTGATCCTGTGCAACAAAGACATCATAGGGGGCATCCAAATTCCTGACCTGAAATTATACTATAAAGCTACTGTGATAAAACAGTGTGGCACTGACAAAAAAAAAAAAAAAAAAAAAAAAAAAAAAAAAAAAAAAAAAAAAAAAAAAAAAAAAAAAAAAAAAAAAAAAAAAAAAAAAAAAAAAAAAAAAAAAAAAAAAAAAAAAAAAAAAAAAACAGACACAAAGATCAATGGAAAAAAGAAGATCCAGAAAAAACTCCAGACACAGTAAGTTGCCTTATCTTTGACAAAGTTGCCAAACATATTCACTGGAAGAAAGACAGTCTTTTTAATAAATGGTGTTGGAAAAACTGGCTTTCCACATGCCAACAATTAAGACTGGACACATATCTTTCACCAGGTACAAAGTTAAAATCTAAATGGATTAAAGATCTCAACATTAAAACAGAAACATTAAACCTGCTGGAAGACAGAGTAGGTAAAACTCTTGAAGACATTGGTGTAGGCAAAAACTTTATGAATAAAAGCCAGACTGCACAGGAACTATTTCAAAGAATCAACAAGTGACATCTCATCCTACTGAAAAGCTTTTGCATAGCAAGAGAAACCAACAGAGTGAAGAGACAACCCACAATGTGGGAGAAATTGTTTACCAGCTGTCCCTCAGATAAAGGATTACTATTGAGAATGTATAAAGAATTTTTAAAAATCAGTCCTCCCAGATTTAAAGACCCAATCCAAAAATGGGCATCTGAGATGAACACACACTTCTCAGATGAAGAAGTATAAATAGCAAATAAATACGTGAAAAAATGTTCAACAGCACTGGTCCTTCAAAAGATGCAAATGAAAATAACACTGAGATCCCACCTCACCCCAGAAAGTATGGCTAGTATTAAGCAGTCAACCAATAACAAATGCTGGAGGGGCTGTGGACAAAAAGGAACCCTTCCCCACTGTTGGTGGAAATGCAGGCAGGTGCAACCACTGTGGAAGTCAGTGTGGAGATTCCTCAGAAAGCTAGGATTGGAGGTCCCATTTGACCCAGCTATTTCCATTCTGGGTATCTTCCCAAAAGAATTAAAAGCATCTTACCACAGTGATATACGTGCACCTATGTTTATAGCTGCCCAGTTCATAATAGCTAGATCTAATCATATGAGTATTAACTGTTCTTTTTCAATAGCTAATGCATTTAGTAAGATAGTCCTTTTAATTATCTTATGTACACCTATTTATAAATTTATGTCTTTTTCCTTTTTCCTTCCTTCCTTCCTCGTTTCCCCTTAGAATACCTCTTGTTGTCTTTAAAATAACTGCCCATATCATCAGGCCTAATAAAATCAAACAAAATAGTTCAGAATAAAGCCAATAAAAAATAAAACAATGGTCACAGAAAAGAGAAACAAAAAGCTACAGGGACAAACAAACAGCAACAAATCTGATACTATAACATTATAGGTTTACAAAATGAGATGATTGGAGTTTGACAGTGGTTGTAACATAGTATATCGTTACCTTCGAAGGGGTTGCTCAGATTGACAGATATAAACATGTAAAATTGATCTAATCATAGGAGTATCAACTGTTCTCTCTCAATAGTTAATGCATTTAGTAGAACAGTCATTTTAACCATCTTATGTACACCCACATATAAATCTATGTCTTTTTCCTTTTCCCTTCCTTCTTTCCTCCTTTCCCTTGTAATACCTCTTGTTATCTTCAAAATAACTGCCCATACCATCGGGCCTAATATAATCAAACAAAATAGTACAGAATAAAACCAATAAAAGATACAATGAAAGCAATATATAGTAATGCAACGTTGGTTTCTATAATACCTCATATTATCTTCTAAGCAGTTGCCTATATCTTCTGTTATAATACAATCAAACAAACCAAAATAGGTTAAAATCACTCAAAACAGAAGAGTGAAAGCAATACAGGGTTTTAAAACAAGGTGATCAAATATCAATAAAGGCTATCCTAATATATTTTGTTATCTTTGGAATAACTGTCTATGTCATCCTATATAATAAAATTAGGCAGGTCGAGATAGAATAAGATCAAACTAAACAGCTCATTGAAGACATTACTGGACTCAAATCCTGATGATGGATTATTCAATTATCTGCCCTGCTCAGTTATATCCCTCTGCCACTGTTTCTGGAGCTGTGGACTTTTTTTCTTGCTCTCTAAAACGTCCAAGTCTGTTTCTTATGTGAGTTTAAAATATTTTCCTGTGTACTTCTTGAGGCTAATCAAAGATGTTAATGAGATGATGTGCCTGAATATGTTTTGAAAACTATTCAAATATACACCAATATTATTTTGTTTAAAATGCCTAAATAACAACAGAAGGATGTGGATTTTTGATGTGTTTCCAACAGAGCTGATTGCACATACAAGTACACGTATGAGCACTCTCAAACAGATTTATTTCATCTATCCATCTTTTTAGGTGATATTGAAGTAGTTGAGATACAAAAGTATTCTGTGTGTGCTATTTTCTTCAGTGAAATTTTCCATTCATGTGGTTACAGGTGTCAACAGAAATTTTAATACTATCTGCAGGTGATCGTGTATAGATATCCAAAGCCACATATCAATATATTCTTACCCACTGAGCAAAAGAAAGCTCACTGCAAGCCTTTTTTTATAAAATTGGTGCCCAGGGATAGCATCATTGTAATGGATATATTATCTAAAGCTCTTACTGGATTCCATCTACCTGGATTAACAAAGAGTCATACTGCAAATGATTCTGCTCTTTCTGTGATGAAGAAAACAATCACTGAGAAGTGGTATGTCCTACAAATAGAAACTAGGTTGAAACAAATTTGTTCTTCCCCTTTAAAACTCTGTAATAATAATATTCATATACTGTGTTCAGTGGTTGGGGAAAATGAATAGACAGAAAAAAAACAAACACACTCTTTCTTTAAACAAAGTGATATTATGCACGAATACATGAAATGTTGTTTCTTTATAGTAGAAACATAATTAGTGATTCCACCTATGAAAAATTGGTTGAGAACGTTTTCTTGGTCATGATTTATGGATGACAAGTTTGAATAATTATTAAGCTTAATTGCACTTAAATGATGAATTTTCCTCCCCAATTGTTTATCTTCAGGACAAGGATGAAAGCAAATGTGTTGGAAAAATGAGAAGTTCAGTGATCGCTAAATGAGCTTATTAATGTTTACATATGTAGCAATTTAGATCATTAATATGTGTGTGTTGGAAAGAGGTGACCATCACCTCTCTGTCTGCAGAAAATGCTGCATAAACTGTTACCGTTTTACTTTTGGATAAATACAGCTGTTCCATTTCAATCACGAGTTCAAGTTGTCATGAGGTTAATTTTGGTCTCTCTGTGGCTGGTAAAAGTATTTCAAGAAAATGAAATTACTATACCTACTTCGCATGCAGTAGGGCATTAGGTCAAGCGTATCCAGTCACTGCCAACTCTAGGGAGGGAGGACAGCTAGTGTGAACCTCCAGGGTTTTGCCTTATTTCCAAAGAATGATTTTCTAGGTAGCCCATTTTACCTTTAATACAAGGGGTCAACAAGACCAATTTGCTTGCTTTTGCAAAGTCCAGGATGAAACATTGAATTTATAAGCTCTGAAATCTTTTGGTTGCTCCATATGACAGCTAAAGATAATATAGAATATTGTTATAGACTTTATGGTTAAGGGCACAAAGGTTTAAAATTCTCTGATAAAAATATTCATGTAACAAACTGATCAAGAGTTTGGCTGGCCTCATGCGTGAGAAACAAACAAGAAAGAATCCCCTTTTTATTTCTCCTACATCTAATTGTGTTTCAAACAAATATTTATTGTAGAAGTTAAAATTTTTTCTTCAAAAAGAAGTTATGTACAGCCTAGATATAAATATATAGACACAGAGAGCTATAAAGACGTATCTATGTCTATATATAAAGCTGTATTTCAGGTTTGAGCACCACATGATTTGTATTGCTAAGAACAAAGATTTACTCAGTTGACCTGAGAAAAGACAGATTTATTACAAAGATATATATGAAAATAACTCAGGGATTGTCACCTTGTAGATGAATTTTATGCAAGAATATGGGAAGCATACCACTGCGTTTTAAGGAAGAGCAGGTACAGTAGTACTGTCAAATTTCTAGAGATTGAAATGTGGCTAAAGAACTGGAGACTGGGAATCAAATGCAACTTTTAAATACCCATCACCCCTAGGGACCAGCTTGTCACATTGATCCTTCAGGGCAGAAGTTCCTCCCTAGAGTTTCACCACAGGAGAAAAACCACGTTCTTCACACCTTGCTCATCTGTTCTTCTATTTTGGGTCTTTGCTTACTGATGTTTTCTATTTACTCACAATTTTTAGCACCTTATATATCCTACTAGCTGCCGTAAGTGTATTACCTGCTCAACTTTGTCTCTGTCTAAGATTTCTGTAGAATACTGTGATTGGTGCACTTAGCCACCAATATCTGAGTCAGGTCATTTGTCAGCAGCAGATCGGGTACTCATGCGTCACATGTTCAGCACTTATCAGCTAACTTTACAAGCTAATACATATGATAAACTGTGTCCACAGAGCGCTGTTCTGTACCCAAGAGGCTGAAACCACCTTTTGCTACAATGGGTTTCTGAAATGACCGTTAGAAATGAATGAGACTTCCAGTGCTCATCTTGGTGCCTGATTTTCTGAGAGAAGACACACTTTTCTAAACTTTATTGTGATTCAGTTGCAAATACTATCTATAAAATTAATCCATAATTGTGATTGTTTTAAACAAACAAATCACATTCCTGTTCCCATTGGCAATTAAATCAGCAGTTTCAAATCACTAATTCCTCGAGCCCTTTCAGTTTCTTCAAAGTCCACTGGAAAATGCAAAACTTTAGGCCCTGACTTGTTCCACTCATTTGTCCTGAGAATTTGCAGATACAAGAACTGTTCCCAGTCTTACAAGTTCTGTCTAGTGCTATCTCCAGTTTCCTTTTTTATCTACCAAAGACACCTTGTAGATACAAAGATGATAATATGTGCTTCAAGATTTCTTGTGCTGTGATTCAGAGAAAGAAATGCATCCACTTCTCTTAACTCATGTACCTTCTGGAAAAGTACTGTGATTAATCCTTCTCTACAATCACATGGAAAATTTCACCAAAGTTTTGTAACAACACAAAAAACTCCACTTCTCTAATAGTTCAATAAAAACCCTCAAAATTTGAATGCAACTAAAAAACTTCTATTATATTTCAGTAAAAACAATTATACCCTCTATGGGATAATACGTATTAGATACTAAAGTTAAAAATAATATCATGCATTTTAGAGCATTTATAGTCTACTAAAAGTTTTATGTGTGTTGCCACATTTCATTCCTGCACTGCTTGTTCAGTAGAGAAAAATCATCCTCTGTCATTAAGGAGTGGCGCATAGTTCACACATATGTTCACACACTCACGCACATACAGACACAACTAGATATTTCTTGGATAAGGAGCTACAGGTAGCCTGGAGAAGTTAAATGATTTGCTCCAGAGCCTCCAGCAAAAGAAGCAGTAATTTGAAGTTAAAATTTAAAAAGTGAGCTTTTTGAATAGGTGCATTTCTAGGTTCCAATCCTACTTGTACCATCTCTAGCTGCAGGACTTGGTGGTAGTTATTAACATTTGTAAGTCAATCTCAGTTTTATCAGATGCAAAATGCAGATTATTGCAGAACTGTCATGAAAACAGAGAGGAGCTAAAGTATGTGAAACCTACTCAGTAAATGGCATCTAGGAGATGGCCAGTAAACAGAAATGAAAGTGTGGTCTTTCTGTGCAGTGATCTTTCTACTCCACCATACTTCAAGAACTATTACCATGATGATCTCAGAGAAAAGGAATGAAGCTGACAAAACTAAAGGAGATACATCGTCATGATTTTTCCCCAAAAGCATTTGCCTAATATCCAAATATATATTCACAGTACTGTGCTGGATAACAGACTTGTCTTAAGTTCTTCTTTACCCTTGCAGCAGGTACAAAGCATTTAGAGGAGAGCAGTAACAGGTGCATCTGCCAGTCCTCCAGGATATCAGTCAAAATTATTTGAGTAGATTTTAGTAACCTCAAAACAAATAGGTATTCAGTATAAAAGACTTAAATAGTACCAGATAAAAGAAACACTGAGATTTCAACGAGAGTAATTGTAAAGAAATAAGGACAGGGTGGTCTCCAAACATATTCTATTTATTCACAGTTTCTGTTAATTCAGACTATTTTGGTGCCCTTCTAAGTGCTTGCCCATCTACCCTGAAGCAGTTTTTGCTCATAAAAACCCTCTTTTCCTCTGGGGTTTATCTGGGGAGATGCCTTTACTTCAGGGTCACCTTTCAACTGGTGAGTCAAGCTGCTACCTGGTGTATTATCAATCCTTGCAAAATTACTCTGAGATGTGTGACGCATACAAACAATAAAACCCTAGGAATTTGCTGTACAACGATGCAATATGTTCTTGGCTCTGCAAAAGAAAGAAGTCACATAAATCCTAAAGCACAGTGAAAAAGTCTGAAGTTCTGTTCCACATTTGCCAAAAAAAAAAAAAAAGTCCTTCAACATCAGCTTTAAAGAAAGAAAAATGATAGTCAAAAGAAAACCCAGTTTAAATGTATTTAAAAGTAAGGCAGTATATTCATTACAATATGGTCTGACTTTGACATTTAAAAATACCAAAGCTATTTCCCTAGAGAAGTATTTCATATATCATACCTCCCTCCTTCCTAAAAGAAGACAATTGAAATATGTTCCCCTTTCCTGATCTATAGCCTGTCTTGTCCCAATAGTTTAATGAGTTTTCTTTTCTTTCTTTCTTTTCTTCCATCACCCTTAAACTGTTGTTAGCTTGTGAACATTACTCAATACTTCTGTCTTAAAATACTGTATTTCAATGCCTCCCTTGATACTCACAACCCTACCTCCCTTTTGTAGTGTCTCTTGCTTCATTGTTACTTATCATTATCACTTCTTCTGGGGCTAAGCAGCTGTACTGATATCTCTTAAGGTACTTTGGAGCAGTCAAGGTGGATCTGTCTTTTATTTCTGACATTAAAACAAAGCAGAGAAAAATTAAATCCCCTAAACCAACCTACTGCTTTTGCAACTATTACCTTGATGAGCCAATCTTATTTCCATAACCATCTCTGTTCTTGAATTTTGAGCAATGCAAAAGGTTGAGATTTTACTGCAGTTTTATGACAATGGCATAGTTATTCCCACAGCTAATACCAAACCTATAGGTATATCCTGTGGCTTCTGGTAATATACATGTATTGGAAGGAAAAGTGTACAGAGCTTCATCTAAGTTCAAAATTTATCCTTACCTTTAGTTTCTTTTATTATAGAAGAAAAGTATTTATGCTACCACTTGGGAAATAAAGTTCACAAAATCATGCTAAGCAAATGTATGTATATATAATTAGCAAAAAGACTCCTATCAATGCTCCAAAGCTATATGTATTAATTTGTTTGAGTATTGCTTAATTTTTTTTTAATTGAAGAACTTGGAAAGTTTTTTTTTAAATTTTTCTAAAATAAGTACAAGAACTTTGTCCATTGTTTTAGATTGTTATGGATGGTGAATGATCAATGTACAGAATAACACTGATACTAATTTGGATTCACATGATCTTTCTATGCAAAGCAAATGGTATTTTAAAGACCTACTCTGGGAGCTTGATTTTCTGTTCAAGTTGTTTTCGACAGGAAGACAACAGCTGAGAAAGGTGCATCAGCACTGATTGAAGGGCATATGTGTGGGAAGTCCTTTTCTCAACTGAGTAACTCATTGAAGATTAAGGGAAAGAGTTTCTTGTCTCTGGGATAGTAAGAGAGAGGAGAATTGTCTATAAACTTTGTGTTATTCTTTTGCCCTTTCCTGATGACCATCTTTCCAAATCTGAAGACAAAGTATCATGGACAGCTGAGCTATAATTTACCTAACATAAAATTCACCCTTTTAGATTTATATTATTTGGTTGTCTTTAATGCATTCACCACAATGAGCAATGATCACACTTCTATGTAACCGAATACTGTCATCACCCTAGAAACAACTTCATTCTCATTAACAGTCACACCCATTCCCGACCTCTGGTACATTAATCTGCTTTATGTCTACATGGGTTTACAGATTCTGTGCATTTCATGTAAATCAGATCATCCAATATGTGACCTTTTGCAATATTTTATAAAATATTTACTGAGATAATTTTAGATTCAAATGGCATTGTAAAAATACTACGGAGTGGTCCTAAGCACTGTTTTCTGACTCTCCAGTAATGGTAAAACCCACATCACTGTAGTGCAATTTCATAAGTGAGATATTGACGTTAGTACAACTTGTTCATCTCCTTTACATTTTCCTGGTTTACCTGTCATGTATACACATGCACATTTAACTATAAAAATTTCCTTTACATGTGTAGGTTTGTTGTATTCATCACTACAGTCTAGAACCCAAAGATTTCTAGTATCATGAATATCCTTGTGTTCTTGTGCAGCTCTTTGATGTGTTCACCTTGTATGCACTTACTGCTGCCGACTTCTAATCTGTCTTTCATTGCTAAAGCTTTGTTACTTTTTTTAAAAAGAAGTCCTACAAATGGAATCAAAGAATGTTTATTCATTTGAGATTGACACATCTTTGCTTATCATACTACCTTGGAGATCATCCAGTTGTTATGCATATCTATAGTTCATTCTTTTTGTTGATGAGTAGTCTTCTGTAGTGTATAAATACTACAGTTTAAACATCCACCCACTGAAGGACTTCTATAAAACGTTTCCAGCTATTATGAATAAAGATTCCTTGAACATTTTTGTATAGATTTTTGGTGTGAATTTAAGTTTTCATTTTTCTGGGACAAATTCCTATGAATACAAACATGGGCCGTATGGTAATTACATGCAGTGTTCATGAAAAATTGCTGAACAGCTTTCCAGGGAGGCATATACCATTTTGAATTCATGCCAGCAATGTGTGAGTGATCCAGGTTTATTTCATCTTCATCAGAATCTGATGGTGTCTCTATGTTTTTAATTCCAGCCATTTTGATAGGTATATAGTGAATATGTGACTTTCATAGCTGGCTTATTTCACCTGTTGTGCTGTACAAGACATTAACAGTTCATCACTTGTTAATCACCAAATAATGTTTTGTTGTATGGATATGACACATTTTGTTTATGCGATTATGACCTAGTAACAGATTATGCTGAATAGTAAGAAATATGCTTTCAGAATTTCTTATTATAGTATTCTTTACCAATATAGCCTGCATTTTTCAAGGTGCCATGTATTATATTAGATGTTGTATGTGTATTTTCTCACAGGAGTTGCACTACACTGCTAGAATCCAAGATTTAAAGGACAAATTAGACACTTACATATTAAATTAAACTTACAGAAAATATAATTCTATCAGAAAAACATTTAACTGTATTAAGTCTGTTTTGAAAACCAAATTTTAATACACTCAATTTCCTGCAACCTCTAACACAAGCCTCTTTGCATGCTGTTAGACTAACTCACTCCATTGGCCTGTTCTTCCTAATGAAGAATTTGAGATTGCCAGGCCTAAATTCACATTTAAGGAATCTTGCAGGTAAATAAATTAAGATTCATTCATTCACTGCACAAATATTTATTGAGAGCCTAATATGCATTGAGTCTGCACTAGATGCTATGATTCAGAAAGGCTAATTAACTTAGCTAAGGTCACAAATTTAGCAAAAGCAATGATTAAATACTACATCACATATTGAAAGTAAAATTTTATCCTTAATACTTAATTTCTCTGTATCCTAATTAAAGCAATTCAGGAAAAATATGCTAGACTTAAAGTGTTTCATTAATGATCTTTAATTTATTTTTATATGTGACCATAATTTCTATTTAGCCTGTCAAATATATCACATTACTGTTTACCTTTACTGGAACAGAGTCTAAGAGCTAAGTCACTTGATGTGTTGCCTTCTTATTGTAAGTTTTGTCCAATCTCTTTATGCATTGCTGCAATACAGATATTGAGCGTAATATATCATTAAGTCACTAATAAACTTCAGTCTCTTCTTTACCACTTTCTCCCATCCCCCACTGTCAATGACTAATTTATCTCAGGCAGCAATATGCATAAGTCGCCTTGGAAAAGGAGGGACATGGCATTATCAGTCACTGCATGGACGAGTTATAGCTAGCTCCATCATGGAAGAGAACAGATGATTACAATCAATAATCAATCAAAGAACCAGTGACAGTAATCATACATCACCTTCCACTGTGGAATCTGCACTCAAAGCTTAATATTGCAAAATCCAGTTTCTGGCTGTGTGGGTGCTCTGCCACTGTCCTGACTGTCCTTGGTTTGGAACAAGCCTAAAATGTGAATTGTTCCTAGCTGGGATCCTGCCCTTCTGGAAAGGGTAGCACCAATAGAGCAGAGGTGAGTATGAAAGAAGAAAAGAGCAATTGTTGCTGTCCTTGCCTGAGTCCTTATTGGTCATAGCAACCCATTTTATGCACAGCCTAAGTCTGTACTGAGTGTCTCATTGCAGCAGAGCTGTCATTAATCAAGGTGATGCATTTTGTAATATTTGTTGGCAGAAATTTTGTAACTTGATGTTAAAATCGTGTTCAGTTAAATATACTGTAGAACAAAAGATGTGGTGCTATTAAAATGAATTTGAGGATTATTAGAAAGCAAAGGGTTTTCTGAAACACTAAAACAATTCTTTAAGGGAAAGCATACTAAAAATACAAAATCTGTTCTATTTGAAATTAGAAGAATATATTTTGGGAAAATTGGCACACAGAAATTTTATAAACTCAGTCACTCTACAAACTTCTGATTAGTATCTCTTATGCACTGGAAAACATAAATTCCTGCCCTTAAGGACTAAGATGTCTGGAATAAGCAAAAAAAAAAAAAAATAGATGTTTTATTACATGACACAAAGTGCTTAGTAGTATGTGAGAGAGAGTTTCTTCAAAATGCTTTGAGAACAAAGAGAAGGAAGCATAAGGGGCTGCAGGAGTGTGGCCCCTTCTCTACTGAACTGGGAAGGGAAGGAGATCACACAGATGCTGCCATAGGGGGAGAAAACAAAAGTGCATTCCATTTTCAAACAACAGTGTGGTTCGTGGTTGGAAAGCAGAGGAAGAAGCAGGTGGGAGGAAGGACTGTAGATGGAAGAGGAGATAAATTGGAGCCAGATAATGTTGGAGCCAGATTGTAAAGCACTCAGATGCAGGTTCACTCAGAGGTGAAATGAGTGGAACAGTTTAGAATTTTAGGAAGCACTTGGTTCTGATCATAACCTAGGAGTAAAGACAGAAGTGGAAACCTAGACCAGGCGGACTAAGGAGTAGGCTGCTGCTCCTAACCTGTGCATTGCAGAGGGCAATTTTTTAACTGCCTCCAACAAAAGACTTCTTACAGATACCAACGTCACCAAAAACATCTTACTCCACAAATCTAAAGGAAATTCACTGATTGGGAGAAAAACACTGTTATATTAAGGTAAGGATTTTCAGTAAATCTCAAGATACCAATCAAATTAAAACCTCAACTGCTCCTTGAAAAGATGTGACCTCCAGTTCAGGTCTCAGAAAAGACTCAAAATTATTTTTTTATTTTTTTATTTTTTTGCAGCACCGGGGATTGAACTCACAACCTCGCGCCTGCCAGGGCAGGCGCTTAAGGCACTGAGCCAAACTCCCAGCCCTTCAAAATTAAAAACAAAAGCAAAAACAAAAACAAAAACAAATGTTGCTGTGTTTGATGTAGAACTTAGTTTTGATGTCTCCTTTCTTTCAAGCTGGACTATTTATTTCTTTTATCATTGATTGTAATTTCCCTTCATTTTTTAATGTTTTGTGAAAGAAACTTTAATTCTCTGGGAGATTCCTAAACATTCTCTTGGAGGCTCCTCCAGTGAAGTCTGAAGCTTTTAATATGATCTCTTTTTTAAAGTTCTTTATTGTTAACAATTGGGTCCTTTTGAAGAACCTTTTGAAGAATCTTTTGAAGGTTTGATTGTTATTTTCTTCACGTAAGGTTCAGACACAGTGTAGTGCCTCTCTGATTTTAATTGTCCTTAAGGAGATAGACAATGTCAGTAAGAGGGTGTAAGAGTTTATGCTGTTAAAGTATGAGGTTATTTGATTTTGATTCTTTTTATACTAGTAAATTTAATCATGAACTTTGATTTTTTTTTTTCATCTGAGTTTCTCCCCAGGGCTTTATCTTATCGTGGAAAAACCTTTTCCAGTCTAGAGGACAAATATAAACTAGGAACAATAAATTGCTGTGTTTTAAATAAATAAATGCAATAATTTGTAAATAAATGGATAAAGTAATATTTAAAACTCTTCCTTTACAATGTATTTAGAGTTGGGTTGCAAAAATAACCAAGGAATTGTTGGGCAGAATTCTGAAATTATTAGCGCTCATAGGTCTAAAATTAGGCTTTTTGTGGAGTAGGTTTTTAGAAATGAACTTTTAAAAAATGATGTTTTCTACTCAGCATTGCAATATAAACACAGTGCCTGTTGAAGCTGCTGCCTGGAGGTAAATACACAGTTAGCTAAAAAGTCTCCTTCCTGGATATAAATATCTCCCAGAATTTATAACAGGGAGACTTCAAACCATATTCTTGGGGAGGTGGCTACAATTCATAGCATGTGTACTTTTTTGGAGTGCATATAGCCATCT
The DNA here is from genome assembly GCA_004363535.1 of Dasyprocta punctata. NCBI lineage: Eukaryota > Metazoa > Chordata > Mammalia > Rodentia > Dasyproctidae > Dasyprocta > Dasyprocta punctata. The sequence continues at coordinate 6,064 of RJWM01015901.1, read as the reverse complement.
CATTTCACTAAATAGTACAGGTCTGGAAAAAAGAAAAACTAAAGAAGAATGTAAATAACACAAAAGAAACAAAGATGTGGAGTCCTAGAGACCATGGCAAATAGCTTTCTACTTTGTGTCACTGCAAATGTTTAATTTACTCGTAAGAGACTGTACTTATGCCTTATGCTACTTATTCAAAGCCAGTCAATGGTCCTTTTTTTTTCTAAGTAACCCCCTACACACACACATACACACACACACACCCTTCCTTAAAGTCCTGATTTTCCTCCCTGATCAAGAACAGACCTTATCCATGAACTCTAGGATTTTGTTTCCTGTCATTCTGTAGGATTCTTCTTTTTTGTCAGTAATCCAAATCTTACACTTTCTTTAGTTTCTACCTTTGTCCAGCCAGTTCAATGAACCTTCCATCCTGAATTCCATCTGCTAATGAATCAACCCTGGGAAGGGATACTAAAACAAATGTAAGCAATTTGTTCCTGCATTAAAACAACAGTTGGGGACTGGATGTGGTGACACACATCCGTAATCTCAGCACTCAGGAGGCTGAGGCAGGAGGATCACTACAAGTTTGAGGCCAGCCTGGGCTACATAGTGAGATTGAATCTTAAAAAAAAAAAAATAGAATTGAGCTGCCACTGGACTTGACAACCCATTCTCCATGCTCACTATGGCATCCGTATCTCTACATCTGTATCGCAATCCCTGAGAAGTCTAGTTTATGGTGCTTACCTCCAGCTATCATCCCATAAATTACAGCCTTGAAACTGGAAGTCCTCCTGCTGTTTCTCTGTCTCCTTCTCTTTACTGAGTCAGTCATTAAGACATTTTTGTTGCACATTTGAAATCTTATCTACTATATCAACTTTTCTCCTAAAAAATGCTGGTATAGTTTATTTTGAAACCTCATCATCTACTGCTTTTACATTGAAATAATATTCCCCACACATTACATAATATATTTTTTTACCCACATCTAAAAACCCTTTCCGTATGGAACCTGTCAACTTTGTTCCGTTTCTCTTCTGGCTATATATCTGTCTCTGTGTTTATTGCATAATAAATTCTGCACTACATTTTGGTTCAATTTGTTTATCTCCTTCTATCCCTCCTTGCCTCAGACTGGAAATAATTCAGTATGCCAGATTCTTCCTAATCTTTCTGTCTCCAGTGGACATTTGAAAGAACCCAGTTCACAGCTAATACCTTTTGCCATGCTAATACCTCTCCTGAGAGCGGCTGGCCCTACTGAAGTGACCTACTTGTCTCAGTATAATTATTTCTCTAGTAGTTTCTTGTAAATATGCCTTTTCTTTTAACCATGACAACAAACTCCTTCATAGCATAGGTTTACTGTCCTTTTATGTTTTCCCAAAGAGTCTTATAAAATACCTGAGCATTTTTTAAAATAAAATAAAGTCTGTCAATTGAATGAATGTATTGATGAGTGAGTGATGTACAGTGGGGGGCTTGCCCACAGCACTGAGGCTAGCTGCTGCCCTGAAGCTGACAGGCATATTAGTGAAAGACTAAAATAAGCTTCTCATCCTTTCCAAATGGAAAGGTGTCTGATTTTTGTGCTTACATGTTAATTAGCAATTTGAGTTTAGATGCCAGAACATTAACTGGCATTGGGATTCTCCAAGGTGTGTCTCTAGGATTAATGAAACTCTGAGAAAATTTCTCCAAGTTCCTGAATGAAATATTCTCTACCAGTGCCCAAAATTTGGAACTTCAGTGTAAATCTGTGAAAAATAAGCTTGACTTAAATTTATGAGTGATCTATTTTATCACCTGCCAATAATAGCTAATAACCATCTATTGTATTCTTCAAAATGGTTAAGAAAGATTTTAAGTGCTCTCTCCATAAAAAAAAAATAATGGCAAGTATGTGAGGTAATGCATATAATAATTAGCTTAATTTAGGCATACTACAATGTACGCATGTTTCAAAACAACATCTGTCCATGGTGTATCTGTACAATTTTATTTTTCAATTGAGTATTTCTTTAAAATAATTCAGGGCTATTTATGTGAAGGTCAGGTGTGCAGTTCATTAGCTTCACTGAAAATGAAATTTTGGAGACTGTGTGAGTTTCTTCTGCTAGTGCCATGTTTCTAGTGTATTCTTTTGATAGAACAGTAAGGTTCCTTTTTCACAAGACCCCTGTTCTTCGTTCCTTTTCTTTAATGCATACCCTAGGAAGGTAATGTTTCTGTGGATTTTAAAACTATATCATCCATTTCTACTTGATATTACTTTGTCTCTTTTTAAAGGTCCTTCAATTTTAGTGGCATCAAGACATTTGTTCTCCAGTATAATTACTCCTGTTTTCTCAAGAGTTTGCAATGTTCAGGTAGATTCAACATCATTCTGTTGGTAGAAAAATGACTGTAGTTGGACTGAAACATGAAATTATATTGCAATGAGCTGGTAGTAAAAAGGGTTAAATAGCTGGGCGTGGTGGCGCACGCCTTTAATCCCAGCACTCCGGAGCCTGAGGTAGGAGGAGCATTGTGAGTTTGAGGCCAGTTTGGGCTACAATGGGAGCATAAGGTCTGCCTGAGCTACATGGTGTGACCCTGCCTCTAAAAACCAGGGCTGGGAGTTCAGTTTAGTGGCTTAAGCACCTGCCCTGGCAGGCACACAAGGTTGTGACTTCAATCCCCGGTGCCACCAAAAAAAAAAAAAAAAAAAAAAAAAAAAAAAAAAAAAAAAAAAAAAAAAAAAAAAAAAAAAAAAAAAAAAAAAAAAAAAAAAAAAAAAAGACGTTAAATAATAGTGAAAAAAAAATCCTAAATCTTAAGGAGAAAATTTTGACAGATAATTATTTACTAAGGGTACATTCTTTACTCTTCCATGGCAGGGATGTTAACGTATTTAACTTTCATTTTCTTCTGGGGCCTAGTCCATTGCCTTGCTCATTCGAATCATGTTCACGCTGATGTTAGAATTAATTCTAAATAAAATACAATAACTCAGAAAGTAAATGTAGATAATAATATCCATTGGTGCATAAAGAAGTGTAGGAATTACAATCTCTGTCACATTGCCATCTAATAAGTTAGACATACATACATAAATTTATTGATTGATTGATTGATTGATGCATTTTGTCTTTTTGAGACAGGGTTTTGAGACATGTTATGTAGGTCAGGCTGGCTTGAACTCACTTTGTAGTCCAGGCTGGCTTGAATGCACAATGATCCTCCTGTCTCAGTGTCCAGAGTACTGAGATTACAGGCATGTGTCACTATGCCTGGTTGACATGCATTTAGAAATGATGGAGCAGTACCAGGTAGTGTACAGTGAAATGGTGGGAAAACCTGTGAACTGCAGTAATTTTGGAGATCTTTGTGACTGAGATAGATGTTGTGTCAAGTTTTAAGGAGGTGTAGAATTTGAGTAAGTAGAGTGTAAGATGAAATAATTTCTGAAAGGAAAGAGTGTGCAAGTGATACCGTGTGAATAACAGAGGAGAGCTGTGTGGAAAGTTTAGAAAGAAGGCCATCCTTATCAGGAGTAACAGGTCAGACTGAGAAGCTGTGACAGCTAAGGTTCTCTGAATGGTACATTTACCTTCTAGTGGGGAGCCCTGAATACCAGTCCTGAATGTTCAGGTTTGATCTAACACGGGCAATGATTGGGCTTTCCAGGGCCTCTAATCTTTAAATGTGCGTGATTCATTAGATCCTTTGAAAATGAACTGGGACATAATAGAGACATTTTCCTTTATACACAGAATGGTGGCAGTTTTACAAATAAGAAAACAACCAGGTTAAAGTGGGTTTACATGCATGTACGTGAGTCAGATATGGGCAGGGAAGAGTCAGAGAGAAAGTTGTCCTGCAGGCGTTTGAAGAGTCAGTCTGTGTGAATCTGAGAGAGAGGGATCCTAAGGGTTCTGGTTGCAGGAATAATTAAACAAATAGAGAAAAATGGATAAGATTATAAATCGGAAGAATGCTTTAGGAGCTTGTAAGCTTTCTGAGTCCTTAGAAGGGAGAAGAGGATTTACTTCTTAGAAGGAAACATTTGTGTCTCAGTATTCTCCTATCTTGTTTAGAGTCTACTTCAAGCACAGATTGGGGAAGCAGGGGAAAGTTTGGGTGAGAAGAAAGACTGTAACACAAAGCATCACCCTTTTTAGGAGATAAATAGTTGTCACACATTGTCAAACTTCTAGTTTTTTAAACACACAATGAGCCTTTCCAACTAATCCTTTCAGGACCCTATAAATTCTATAAGTTAATTCGTTAAATATATCACTGCTATTTTCTCTTTTATTTTACATGTGTTAAGTTTCATAATCATGTTACAATTGCCATGGGATTCAGAAAACACTGGTTGAAATACATTTTTTCTATGTTAATGATTCCATGTTTTTAGTAAGAACACAATTTTTATTCAAAAGCTGAATGGCTACCGGAGAAGAGGTATCTACTTTCTTATGTCAACACAGTGGAAAATATGAGATAAATGCAGGAAAGCTCAAAGCTGAGTTTCAGCAGTTCCAAAACACTTACTAGCACTAATGAAAGTAGAGCTCAGGAATATTTCTGGGAAATTAGACATGACTCAATTAGATGTGTCCTTCATGGGGATGACTTCACAATCTATGTGGCTTCATTAAACTTCTTTTTAGTCGTCCTACACATATCTATGTATCTGTCATTGATGTCCACCAGTTATTTCTCCAAAACTACTTGATCACATTGTATTATCAGCGTCTCACTTCTACTCATACTTTCAGAATATAAGTGTGCGAGTGCGTACATGTGTATGTGTGATGGTGATGGTACACAATGCAGAATCATATTGGTAGAAAAGTGTGATCAAGGGCAAAATCAAACCCTAATCTTGTTTGCAGCTAGAAACATCTTGACTTTATTTACTCACTCATAAACTGTCCTAATTTATCATGTGCCATTCAATTGGATTTTCATTAAAGTGGCACTATCATCTATTTAAAGTAAATAAATGAGTGATATATTTCTAGATCAGGGTGCCTGTGGAGATTTTAGGCAGATTTCTCTGTTGTTGTCAGGGAAATCTTTGGTGCTTTGTTTATTTATTTATTTATTTATTTATTTATTTTTATTACACTGACTATATATCATGAGTTTGACCCCAGTTTGAGTTCTCATGTCTTTTAAGAAACCTTTCTTTTCAAAAATTTGTGTCTGATAAGCTGCTGGTTGTGGTGTTTTATGACTGAAACCTGAAAAGAAGGGGACCAGCAGAGGTCTTCAGGGAAAGATACTTGGTAAGGGGCAAAAAACACTGAGTAGCAATCCCACTGCAGAGATGCTGGGGATGACAGTGTTTCCTCCTAGAAAGTTCATGGACATCAGTCAGTTGGAGTCACTGACTTACTTCTCAGCAAAGTTTTCTACTGTGCTGAAAGCCTTTCCCAAGGCATGATCCCCTTTAGTCTCACAGCCATCCAGTAAGCTAAGTAGGGCAGGTGAAGGATCTGCTCCACAGATGACAGTAAGTGCCTCACTGTCTCTGGAACCTACCTGTACACTAGGGAGGGCATTGGAGAAGCCCAGAAGGGGCACTAGAGCTTAATACCTCCAATGCTATCATCTCCCCACCAATCTCATATCTGCACATTTTTACAACCATATGGTCTTTTCCTTAACTCTATTGAATAAGAGCAAGTAAACTCTGACCTGTAATGACAATTTTAATTACATTCTCTCATTATCTTCTATAATGTTGATCATGTCTTTAGTGCCAACATTCATATCATCATCATCGTCATCATCTTATGTGGATTAAAATATTTAGCTTTCATTTTCTACAATGGTTGAATATAACTTTTACAATCTTCAGAAGTGTGGACTATAATCCTAAATCTTTTTCCTCCTCATTCTATTAACTTTGAAAAGTCATTTACTTTCTTTGAGTACTTATTCTTAGAACTGGAGAAGCAAGGGCATGAAAAGATGACCAAAATGATCCTTTCTATTTTCAATGTTTTATATGGCTGAGGCTTAAGTCTTCTTTCTTAATGGGAAAAAAAATAGAAGACTTCTCTGGGGCTCAATTCTT